>JAHRHZ010000124.1:100372-114167 GCA_024137785.1 Ginglymostoma cirratum | reverse complement strand
GATACACGCGGAAAGTACTTTACAGAGAGGGTGGTAGGTGCCTGGAAGGCGTTGCCAGCAGAGGTAGTAGAGGCAGGCACGGTAAATTCATTTAAGGTGTGTCTGGACAGATGCATGAGTAGGTGGGGAGCAGAAGGAAACAGATCCTTAGGAATTGGGCGATAGGTTTAGACAGTGGATTTGGATCAGCACAGGCTTGGAGGGCCGCAGGGCCTGTTCCTGGGCTGTAAGTTTTCTTTGTTCTTTGTTCTGAACATGCCCCAGTGCTGAAACGACCCAGGAGCTACAAAAAAAACACAGCCTGTGTCCTTTTACTCAGAGGGAGAAGGATCTAGTTACACCCTCTGTAACTAGGTCAGCCAGGTGAATCTTCAAGTACTAGTTCCCTGATTGAAACAGGTGAACAGCTCCAATCAGGGAGCCCTGGCTGCCAGATAAGAACAGGCATGTCATAAGTCCCGTTTACTCTGAAAGCTGGCTCAGTGTCAAGGGTTTTCTATGTGTCAATAAGGGGTGACTTGGTGATGGGATACTGGTCTCTGGAGTTATTTCAGTCATATGGAGATGTTTACTCTCAGTCATTGGGGTTGGCCCTCTTGAACGGACAACAGAAGCACATTTCAATTCTCCTTTAGCCTTGTTAATATTTGGAAGGAGAGACTTCCAAATTTCTTCTTTCCGTGAATGCATGTCTTCTCTTACTGTCCAAGGGTTAGGTTATGTATCTGATTATATGTTTGGAATCTCTGGAGATCTAGTGGTAATGGGATAGAATCTACCAAAGGTTTAATTCAGGCCAAATTGATATAGTAATGGGAAGGTACATGGTTTTGTAAATGATATCCTCCAAGTTATGTAGTCAAAATACAGTAAAATAGTGGAGCTGGAAACAAAATCAGAAATTACTGAGGAAACTCAGCAGGTCAGGCAGCAGCTGTGGGAAAAGACAGAGTTAACGTTTCAAGTTGGTGACCCTTCATCAGAACCGGAGGTTGGAGTCACTGGACTCGAAAAACTAACTCTGCTTTCTCGCTACAGATGCTGCCAGACCTGCTGAATTTCTCCAGTAATTTCTGTTTTTGTTTCAGCTCTCCAGCATCCACAGTTTTGTTTTATTTTCAGGGGAGCCAGAAATCTGAAACAACCACGGAGAATGGTGGATATACTCAGGAGGTCTGGCAGCAACTATGGAGAATAAAACAGAAGTTAATGTTTCAGTTAACGTCTGTGATGAGGAGTTACAAAGACTCTCAAACCTCAGAACAAATTCCTCCTCATCCCAGTCTTAAATTGGTACCCCTTTATTGTCAGACTATGCCCTCTGTTCCTAGACTCTCCCATGAGGGATAACATCCTCTCGGCATTTGTCCAGTCAAGCTCCTTAAGAACCCATGTTTCAATGAGACCATAACTCATTCTTCTAAACTCCAACGAATAGTACGAACATATGACTAGCAGGAGGAAGAGCATCCAACCAGAAGGTGCTGAGACATCACTTACTTGTGTTCTGGGAGTAGACTGTACAGTAACAAACCAACAAACAAAATATTGGATTTTGACTCTATCGGAAAACAAAACCAAAGACCTCCTTTATGCATACAATACCAATATTTACGTACATTTGAGACACTACATGTATGACTCTTCTTCAGAGCTAAAAGAGGTTGTAAAAAGGGTTCTTTTATATGATTAACAGAGGCAGAGGAGACGAAGGGGGAATCAGATGGTGTACAGGCCCAAGGTAAATGTGCTGTCAATGGTGGCGAAAGACAAAAAGGGATGAAAACTGGGTATAAATCAAGGTGTGAAAAGGAGCGAATAGGTCATCTCCAGTGATAGTAAAGTAAATGAGACAAGGCTGTGGGGGTGTGCGGGGAGAGAGTGGTTGTAAGAAAAATGGAGAACAGACATCATGCAGTAAGTTTCTGATGTTATTATATTCAATATCGAGTCCTAGCGGCTGTAAAGGGCCTAAAGGGAAAATGAAGTGTTGCTCCTTGAGCTTGTATTGTCCTTTGTTGAAACACTGCAATAGGCACAGGACATAAATGTTAGCATGACAGCTAAAATAGCAGGCAACTCAGAAATCAGAGGTTTCATTGCTATGGACAGAGTAGAAGTTTTCCACGTGGCGACCCAATCTCGATTTGGTCTTGCCAACGTAAAGGAAACCACATTATCAGCAGCAAATGCAGTACAGTAGATAGAAAGAAGTACAAGTGAAAAACTGTTTTACCTGTAAAGTGAACTTAGGGCTATGTACAGTGGGGAGGGAGGAGGTGAATGGCATGTGTAACTATCTCTGTGACTGTATGGGAAGGCATCATGAGTGAATGAGGAAATGTAAGACGTGATGGAGGAGTACACCATGGTGTCACAGAGGGAATGGTTCCTCCGGAACAACTGACAATGGAGGGTAGGAGATGTGTTTAGTGATGGATTCCTGCTGGAGGTGACAGAAATGGCAGAGGATGATCCTTTGCATGTGGAAACTGGCGGAGTGGAAAGCAAGGGCTTGGGAAGCCATTGCTGTTTCAGGAGGGAGGGAAGTGCAGGAGAGGAGTCAGATACGACTGAGGACGCTGCCAACCACAGCAGGGATGAAGCCACACTTGAGGAAAAACGGAAGTGATGTTGGAGGCAGTCTGGAAGAAGGTGGTTACCATCAGAACATATATGATGGGGATGGAGATGGAGAAACCGGGGAAACGAGGCTGGAACGCCTGCAGGAATCGGCGTATAAGCAGGTATAGTCGAGGTAACTGTGAGAAAGAGTCATCGGTAGGGATTTGAGTAGGACTAGAACAAGGAATGTTCCACATACTCCACAGAGACAGGTGTAGCTGGGACCCAGCTTAAGTCCTTGATGGGTGGGGAAATGTAGTGCCAAAAAAAAAAAAAAAAAAAAAAAAAAATCACTCCATCTTTCTCCAGACTCACTTTGCAAAGACACATTCCAGAAGGAGATGTGTGGCAGTCCTTTTTTTGTTTATTCATTCACGGGATGAGGGCATCACGAGGCAGCATTTATTGCCCATTTCTAATTGCTCCATGTCAACCACATTGCTATGGGTCTGGACTCACATGTAGACCAGACCAGGTAAGGACGGCAGTTTCCTTTCCTAAAGGACATTAGTGAATCAGATGGGTTTTTCCGACAACTGACAATGGATTCACAGTCATCATTAGACTGTTAATTCCAGATATTTATTAAATTCAAATTCCGCCATCTGCTGTGGTGTGATTCGAACCGGGTCCCCAGAACATTATTTGTGTCTCTGGATTAACAGTCCAGTGATAATACCACGAGGCCACTGCCTCACAACACCGCACCCCTACCTCCTCCCCCCACCCCCACCCCCAACAACAGCTACAAGAGCAGCATGTGGTGGCGCAGACCGACTGGAGGTACTTAAAGGATCTCAGGTAGTGCTCTTCTCACCTCCTACCAAGTGATGTCTTGGTACTTGTTGGAAATTTCTGGTGATGAGGCACTCTGCCAAATAACTTGGACAGTCCAGTCAGGGAATCTCGTGACAGGATCCACCCTCTCCTTTTCCCTCCGGGTCTCAAGGATGCTACATGCTGACCACTTTCTGGTCAAAGATCTTGATGGTCAAAGATGTTTTACTTTGTAAATTTCTCTACGAAGGTCAGATAGTACCGAACAGTCCAACTACTCTGAGTGTTCCACTCCAGCGAGACCAGTCCCAGGTGGAACCTCAGCAGGTAGTGAGACTTGGTGTTTGTGTACCGAGGGTCTACACACACCTTGATGCAGCCACACACAAAGGTGTCCATCAAGATGACAGCAGTGTTGGGTATGTTCATCCCCCTCCCTAGCCAGTAATCCAGAGTTTTGTACATGGAGTACCTTCAGACCTGATCCATCTTCGGCTTCCAAAGGACAATGTTTTGTTGTTTTTTTTATATGCAACTGCACAGAACTGAAATGTTTTTGTGACAATGTATATATACACATAGGAATTTCTTAATGAATGAAGTCTATTTTTGAAATGAAAAAAGTTGCAGACTGGCCCATTCCAAGATCTAGGACTACATGCTGAGGGACACACTGAAGCTTGGGGCAGCTGCTGCCAAGACGCACTGGATTAAGACCACTATCTGAGGACTCCCTGCTGAAGGTAAGTGGGGGCTGGTCAGCTATCAGACCTTCCCAGTGTCTCAAATATGTGTAAATATTAGTATTGTTATGCACAAAACAGGTCTTTGTTTTTTTTTGCATCAAGTCAAAGTCAAAGTCCAGTGCTTTGGTTGCTTATTTGATATTCAATTGTAAAGAACCAAACTGCATTTGTCACAATGTATATATACAAAGTGATATTTTATGAAATAAAGTATATTTTTGAAACTTAAGAAACAAGCATTCTGGGAGGGGGTTTTCAGTCAGCACGAGTGAGAAGGGCATCTTGGAAGGCCATTCCCTGTGACAGTCAGGAGGAACAGCATCCAACCAGAGGGTACTGAGACCTCGCTTGTTTGCATTGTGGGAATGGACTCTGTGTTACAGCGGGTGTGAAGGGCAACGTGAAAGGACCTGGTGTCAACGAACAGTCAGGCCCAAGCAATACATAACTGTAGTGTTTCCTTCCTCCTCTAAACAAAATAAAAGGCAAGGTTCAGAGGACAGCAGACAGAATAACGTGACAGGAAGGTCAGCAGTGAGAGTGCCAGCAGCCAAAGGAGTGCAAGCCTAAATGGCTTCTGAAAGTGGTTGTTGGTGAGCAAGAGGCAAGTTTTGAGAAATTGTTTTCGGAGCAGAGAGCACTAGAAGTTCCAATTTAGTATTAAAAGTATTTGACATGGTAACGATTACTTAAGTTGAAAGGGTAAGACATGGCAGGAGAGCTTCAAATCTTAGTCTGCTCCTCTTGCTCAATGTGGGAAGCCAGGCACATTTCTAGTGACTCTAGATGCAGCTCCTGGAAGTCTGCACTTTGAAACTGAAGCTGGATCTGGGGACATTGTGGATCATTTGTCAGGCGGAGAGTATCATGGACAGCATTTCGAGAGAGGTGGCCACACAGCAGACTCCACAGGCAGGAAGGGAAAGGGTGACCACCAGGCGGAGCAGGAGGGCGAAGCAAGCAGTGCAAGAATCTCCTGTGGCTGTTCACCTGCAAAGCAGATGTAACATTTTGGATACTACTGATGGGAATAGCCTCTCAAGGGATAACAGCAGCAACCAAATTCATGGCACCATGGTTGGCTCTGCTGCAAAGGGAGGGAGAAATAAGCACAGAAATGCCACACAGTCATTGGGCATTCGATCATAAGGGGAACAGATAGGTATTTCTGTGGCTGCAAATGAGCTTCCAGATGGTGCGTATCATTCTTCAGTCCTGAAGAAAGATAATACCCGAAACGTTGACTTCTGCTTTCCTCCCGATGCTGCCTGGCTTGCTGTGTTCTTCCAGGCTCCTGTTTATCTACCTTGGAATCCAGCACCTGCAGGCTTTTTTTTGTCTCGATGGTGTGCTGGCTCCCTGGTGCTCGGGTCCTGGATGTCTCAGAATGGTTGCAGGACAGTCTGGAGGGGGGAGGGTGAGCAGCCAGTGGTTGTGGTACATGCTGGGACCAACAACACAGGTTTCAAAAAAAAAAAAAATGGAGTCCTTAAAGCATAACATAGAGAACTAGGAAAGAAAGCTGAAATGTAGGGCCTCAAAAAGGTAGTTATCTCAGGATTACTACCAGTCCCACAAGCTCCAGTAGAAACAGCTAGATATGAGATGAATACGTGGTGGAAAAAGATAATGTGAGGGTGTGGGTTTCAGATTTGTAGGGCCTTTGGACCATTTCTGGGGAGGTGAGACACATGAATGTAGAGCTTTGTTCAGTACTTGGAACTATGATATTATTGCGGTTACGGGGACTTGGCTGAACAAGACTGGACTGGTAGCTGAATGTCCCAGCACTTAGATGTTTCAGGTGTGATAGAAGGACGTGTAAAAAAAGAAGGTGGGGGAGTTACATTACATAGAACATAGAACAATACAGCGCAGAACAGGCCCTCCGGTCCTTGATGTTGCGCCGACCTGTGAACTAATCTAAGCCCATCCCCCTACACTATCCCATCATCATCCATATGCTTATCCAAGGACTGTTTAAATGCCCCTACTGGTAAAGGACTCTCTCAATGCCATACTGAGGGAGGATACGTCAGATGACTGCTACAGAGAGGCAATGTGGGTAGAACTCAGGGATAAAAAAGTGAAATCACAGTGCTGGGCATATGCTACAGGCCTCCTAATAGCCAGCAGGTGATAAAGAAAAGATTATGACAGATTTTGGAAAGATGTAAAAACAGCAGGTTTGTTGTGGCGAGTGATCTGAACTTCCCCTAACTTGATTAGGGCTCACTTTGTGCTAGGGGCTTGGACAGTACAGAATTTCAAAAGACCATCAAAAGGGCTTCTTGACACAGCATGTAAACAATCCCATCAGGGAAGGGGTTATTCTGGACCTGGTTTTCAGAAATGAGCCCAGCCAGGTTAGAGAAGTTTCAGCAGGGAGCATTTTGGGAGTAGTGACCATTAAACTTACAATATCAAGATACACATGCATAGGGACAACAACAGTCCTCCGGTGAAGGTGTTAAATTGGAAGGCAAACTGCAACAATATTAGATAGGAACTGGAGAATTTTGATTGGAGGCGGCTGTTTGAGGGTAAGTTCACATTGGATACGTGGGCGTATTTGCAAAGGCAGGAGATAAGAGTCCTGGAGCAGAATGTTCCAGCGAGAATGAAAGATAGGTATGGCAGGTTACACGAACCTTCGCTGACCAGGGACGTAATGACCTTGGTCAAAAGGAAGCATATGCAGGAACAAGGAAGATGGGAACAGACAGAGCCCTTAAAGTATACAACTAGGAAAGAATTTAAACAGGGATTTAGAAGAGGTTACGAAAAGTCTTGAGCAAACAGGATTAAGGAGAATCCAAAGGCTTTTTATGCCTATATAGAAAGCAAGAAGGTAGTCAGGGAAAGGATTAGCCCACTCAAGGCCAAAGAATGGAATCTATGTGTGGAGCCAGAAGAGGTAGAGGAGGTCCTAAACAATTACGTTGTGTCTGCATTCACCAAAGAGAAGGAGTTGGGGGAGGATAATCTCAGGGAAGGGAGTGTCGAATTTCTAAGCCAAGTTGCTATTAAAAAGGAAGAGGGTTATGTGTCTTAAAAAGTATTAAGGTAGATAAGTGCCCAGGTACTGACGGGATCCATCCCACAATACTGAGGGAGGCATGAAAACAAATTTCTGGAACATTGAGAGACATCTCTATATCCTCTTTGGCCACAGGTCAGGTGCCACAGGACTGGGGAATAGCTGAATGTTGTCACATTGTTTAAGAAGGATAGCAGGGATAATCCAGCAAACTACAGGCCTGTGAGCTACTTCACATTTTCCCATATTATACCCCACTAGACAATTTTTTGCCCACTTACTCAGTTTTATCAAAATCCCCACAAACTGTTTGTATCCATCTCACAATCGGCCTTTCCGTCTATTTTAGTGTAGTGCTTAGATAACCAGACAAGAGGAAAGTAAGAAAACAATACTAAGAACTTAATGATCAAAATCGTTCACCTGATAGGTACAATGCAAATTAATAGCAGCAATTTGAACGTAAAGAGATACTCAAAGTCCAACTCTAATGTTGAGTATTCACCATATTCCCTTGTTTTGATTTCCAAATAGCACTATTATTTTCATACCGTCTACTGATTTCCAATATTGCACTGCTCAGCCACAACTTCCAGTTTCCTCTCATCATTGTTATTTAAACTCAGAAGTGACACAGATAACAGCTCTGACCAGTATATCAAGCACTTTGAAGTAGTGGGTAGCTAAATCTAATCTTACTCCTGAAAGCCAGTGTTATCTTCAACTCTTCCCAGGAAGATGCTGGATGCAAAAGTAATGACCCAAAGACCTTCAGCCCCAAATTAGAAAAGCAACATCAACTGCACCATCCCATGGTCTCAACATATGCCATTCCTGAAATTAGCTGTGAATTAAGAAAATTTTCCACTGGAAGCCCACTCCCTCTGAGCTAAACTGAAACAGTTCACATCGACTTCCTTCCAGACCACTACAGACACCAGAGAATCTCATCAGTCAAGGCTAAATTGGGATCAGCCCTTTAAGGACTGAAAGACCAATGCCGAGCTTGCTGCATCAGAGCGACTCCAGAAGTTGTAGGTTACAAATGGTTCTATCCCCCGGTTAATTCAGCAAATTGGTTAAAAGTCCGAGATCTCTCATTGCAGGTTCTTGTGGAAATCTAGTTCAGAAAACAGAGGTAAAACAAACGATTCTGCAATGCTCAATTTTAAGACTGGAAATGTATGGTTTTTTGTGCTTACAGGTGCCATTATACATGGGACACACCAACCAAACCCCACCCACCACCTCCATCCTCACCACCCCCAACCACATTGCAAACAGCAAATGGTGGGGTGGGGGTGAGAGCAGGGCATCGTGCAGCATGGGTTGCAAGTAGGGTCAAAGACAGGAGGGGTCAGAGGCAAGGGCAGTGTGATGTTGTGCAGTGGCCACACCCCTGAATGTCCCTAGATAGGGCCAGATTGAGCGATTGCTCCCACACCCCAAACTGTTTACTACTTGGGCACACTATCACTGTTCTTGTTCAGCAGCTATGGAATTACTCATAGTAATGGAGCGCAGTGGTCAGCACTGAACCACGCAAGATCCTCAATTGACAGTGGGACAGTGGCAAAATCTGGGCTTTCCTACCAACTCCGTAATTCCTGTTGAAGGTGGCAGGTTTCTCTCCCATGCCAATGCACCAGATTCTCTCCCCTCTCTGCCACCTTCCCCACCACATCTTAGGGCAGAATCCTGTCCATCTGAGATTTTAATCATTTGTCACATGTTCAGACTCATATCAGGTCCCAATCCAGCTGGTTCTCCTTAATATCTTCCATTAGCTTTGTTATCCTTCTTCAAAAATGTGGCTGAAACCTATTAGCATCCTCCAAGACAAGAACCTTCTGCAACCCTCTGTCAATGACCTGTGCGATAGGGACAGAACATTTAAAAAACTGTTCTGTTGCACAGACTAGGCCCGTATCCCTCACGTATGGAGGACTAAGAACACATGGAGTTGAAGTGTTTAAGAGAGTTATTTGATTTGCGTACAGAGATCATTTATTTCCTTTGGTGAAAGAGTCTAAAACAATGAGCATAACCTGAAAATTAATGCTAGGCTACTCAGCGATGAAATCAGGAAGTGATATATTCCACTAAAAGTTATGGAAATCTGGAACTTTCTTACAGAAAGCTACTGATGTTGAGGGTCAATTGAAAATTTCAAAATTACTACTGACTGATTTTTGCTTGACAACAGTATTGAGGATTACAGAACCAAGGTGGATGAATGAAAGCTTATTTATTTAGTTAGTTAGTGCATGGTCACAGAATTAAGTAGTAGCCTTTGTCAGTGGCTAGGCAGAATTCTTTCAACATAGCTTCCAGTTTAGTCAGTGGATACACCTGAACAAAGAGAGTTTGGATGGACCACAGCTGCACCCTTGTGACTCCATTGATGTTGGATAGCTGCTCAGAGATCTTGGCTTAAAAGGGTCCACTGTCGTTCTGCAGATTTAAGCCAGGTGAGCAAACAACTAGGTCCATGAAGGGGAAGAGCGTGAGTGAAGGCACACTGCAGGTGTGTGAAGGAGGTCACTGAATAATGGCAGGTGTGAGTTGGATTAGACGTAGCTATCCATTCGAAATCACCCACCTGTTAGAAGACAGGGGTGGAATTGCTCAGATGGGAGCGAGGGATATGGGTGTGCGGGCACGTGTGCATGTACTTGTGTGTATATGTAAGTGTACATGTGTGTACTGGGTTTGCATATTGATTGGTTTCATGATGGACAGATTATTAACATGCAGTACTCTACAGTTAAGTATGTGATGGCAAGGGCAAAAGGCCTTAGATTTAAGATACAAGTAAGTTGAGATGCAAATCAGTTGTAAACTGATCAGCATATTTACTAAAGCAAGAACATTTCAATCTGGAAAGTGCTCGATGCTTAATTTCTGAATTAAACAACTGGAGTAGTATCTGTCAACTGTAAAGTGATTAGACCACAAATGTACGTGCAATCATTTACTACAGCAGCAATTCACCTTTGTACAGATCAAATTTAAAATTCTAACTGAACATTCCTGTGAGTTATAAGCAGTTCCTTGATATCTGCATAGGTGACGCTATCTTCTTTGTTAAACAGCTTGTGGTTTCCACCACAAATTCCTTCTGACGTCAATACCTGAGCTCAATGGTGATTTGTCTAGGTGTCAAAACCTGCTATTTAAATATGAAATCTAATATTTACAGTCCATTAATTTTGAAAGTGTGTGACAATGGATACTTTGTCCAACACTGTCAAAAGAGACAGCACTGTGTACTAGACATTGGAAAATAATCACCGATTGCTCACATTTGGTGACGTATAATTCATGTCATGTTTTGTCAACTGGATATATTGTACAGCAGGCAAGTTATGAAATTATTATAACTGTGGAGCCACTATCTGAGATCACAAGCATCATTGCTGGGGGAACTGCTAAATCTGTACAACATTTCCTGATAAATGCACAGACGTTCTAAGATCGCAAGTGAAGAATTGTTTTATTCACAGACGGAGAGATGATATCTCATTTGGTTTTGGCTTTTATCTAGTTGCTACACTGTGCTAGTATTAAAAATGAATACACGTTAGATAATAGCTCAGAGATTCAGATTGCAATTGAAAATAAAAACGGAAAGAACTACGGATGCTGTAAATCAGGAACAAAAACAGAAGTTGCTGGAAAAGCTCAGCAGGTCTGACAACATCAATGAAGAAAAAAAAGTCAGAGTTAATGTTTTGGGTCTGGTGACCCTTCCTCAGAACTGATGGTAGCTGGGAAATAATCCATTTAAATGCAGAAAATAGGAAGGGGGATGGGATAGGATAGGGAGTAAACAATAGGATAAAGGATAGAGCCCGAAGAGAGAGAAGAGCAGCTGGCTAGACAAAGAAGTTGATAACAATCTGGCTAGGAGGGTGATTAGCCACTCACAATGTGGTCTCCTCTACATTGGGGAAAATGAAGTGCAGACTGGGTGACCACTTCGCAGAACATCTACATACTGCTCGCAAAAAAAAGAAGACCCTGAGCTTCCAGTTGCCTGAAACTTTAACATACCACCCTGTTCCCTGGCCAACATCGCCGTCTCTGGCTTGCTGCAGTGTTCCAGTGAAGCTGAACGCAAGCTGGAAGAACAACACCTCATTTTCCACTTGGAGACCCTGCAACCCTCCAGACTCAATATCGTGTTCAATAATTTTAGGGCTTAAACTCTCCCATGTCCTAGCCTCCTGGCCCCCTTGTTTTGAGGGAGGGTCACTGGACCTGAAACATTATGAAGAGTCTAGGCCCAAAAAAACCAAGCTTTCCTGCTCCAATGATGCTGCTTGGCCTGCTGTGTTCATCCAGCCCCACACCTTGTTATCCCTGAAACGTTAACTCTGATTTTTATTTTCCTTCAGCGATGCTGCCAGATCTGCAGCACTTTTCCAGCAACTTCTGTTTATGTTGCAATTGAAAACATTGGTATGCATGTAGCCACTTCATAACACAGCTAACAACTGCAAGCCAAACAAGTGAACGTGCAAGACTGATATTCAATCTCTATTAATCCAAAAAGATTCCAGGATAAGTCACATATAGGAGGTCCAGGAAGCACTCCTAAATAGAGTGACAGATTGGACTATTCAACAGCCCTGTACATCGATTGATAGGGTTTATAAGGACTTAACTCTTGGGGGGGTGCTGGAGAATCAGCAAAATAGTTCCAGGAATGAAGAACGTCAGTGGGGTGGATAGAGTGGAGAAACTGAGGTTGTCCTTCTTGAGAGAATTAAGAGGAGATTTGGCAGAGGCATTCAAAATCATGATGCGCGGGGGAGGGGGGGTGCTGGGTAGACTAGATGGAGAGAAACAGAAATGGAGATACTGTTCCCACTGGTTGAAGGGTCAAGACCAGAGGACTCTGGTATTAAAAGATTGACAAAAGAAACAATGGCGATATGAGGAAAGGTCACCAGAACCGAAACGATAACTGTTTTATTTTGCCTTCAGAGTGCTGCCAAACCCGCCAAGCTTTTCCAGCAACTTTGTTTTTGTTCGTGATATGAGAAAGTGTTTTAACACAGTGGTTAGGGTCAGCAATACATTGCCTGACAATGGGGACTCAATCTTCGTTCTCAAAAGAAAAGCAAATAAACAAGCGTCTCAGCAAAGAAAAATTTACAGACAGAGGGCATTCTATGATATATTGGTAGGGAGTGGGATGAGATGGGTTGCTCCTGCACAGAGATAACATGGACCCGATGGACTCCTTCTCTGTTTTAACTCTCGTATGATCATTCCAACGGCATTCTTCTCTGGTCACAACGTGGTCAGAACTTTCCTGTTTTACCTCACTCAGAGATAGTAACAACTGCCGATACTGGAGTCAAGAGATAACAGTGCGGAGCTGGAGGGACACAGCGGGCCAGGCAGCATCAGAAAGCAGCAAAGTTGACATTTCGGGTCAGGACCCTTCTTCAGAAATTTGTGTTATTCCTATTTTACCTCCCCGCTTTGCACCGTGACCCTGTGCTGGGATTGAAATTAATGGGGAAATAAAAGATGAAGAATTACTACTGATTATTTTTTTGTTACGTACCATTGCAGAGATGAAGAGCAAAACTGTCCAGGCTCCATGGTGACAGATACTGAACGGGTGGGGAAGGCAGTTGGAAACCTCCAACGGTCGCTCCCCAAGCGGTTGTCCTTCCTCGAAACGACTTTGTCTGGAGTCCGGTGCCGCAGGAACATGCGACCTGCTCCACGGGTGGGGGGGGGGGGGGAGCCCAATGGGTGGCCCCCCCCCCCCCCCCCGAAGTGAGTGGACAGTTCTCTCCTGGCTCTGCAAAACGTCCCGCTTGTTGCACGGGGCAGCCGCTTCGGTTCTGGGAACCGCCGATTCTACGGGGTCGACGTCTCTCTAGTCACGAGAGCCGAGCACATTATGACCTGGCAGCACGTGGAGGGTGGGGGCGCGCACCCCAATGTCCACGGGGTGGGGAGGGAATCAGGACCAGGCATGCGCCTCAGAGGGCCTTCCATCCCAACCCGAGGTCTCCCCCGCCACCCCTACAAACCCAACGTTTGGACCTTCTTCTAAACAGACAAGTAAACCACCTACTTTCAATCAGAGATAAAAGGTACTGCAGATGCTGGGGAATCCGAGATAACAAGCATGGGGCTGGATGAACACAGCAGGTCAAGCAGCATCATAGGAGCAGGAAAACTTGACGTTTCGGGCCTAAACCCATCATCAGAAATGGGGGAGGGGAAGAGGGTTCTGAAATAAATAGGGAGAGAGGGGGAGGCGGATAGAGGAGAGGATAGGTGGAGAGGAGGCAGACAAGTTGAAGAGGCGGGGATGGAGCCAGTAAAGGCGAGTGTAGGTGGGGGGGTAGGGAGGAGATAGGTCAGTCCAGGGAGGACGGACAGGTCAAGGGGGCGGGATGATGTTAGTAGTTAGGAGATGGGGGTGTGGCTTGAGGTGAGAGGTAAAACAGGTTAGGGAGGTGGAGATGAGCTGGGCTGGTTTTGGGATGTGGTTGGGGGAGGGGAGATTTTGAAGCTTGTGAAATCCGCATTGATGCCATTGGGCTGCAGGGTTCCCAGGCTGAATATGATTTGC
>JAHRHZ010000124.1:73703-90372 GCA_024137785.1 Ginglymostoma cirratum | reverse complement strand
TGTAGGAAGTGGGAGGAATTGAAAGAAAAGTTGTTGAGGGTGAGGACGAGTTCGGCTAGGCGGATGAGGGTGTCGGTGGAGGGGGATTGGTCCGTTCTGCGGGACAGGAAGAAGCGGAGGGCCTTTAGGCCATCGGCATGGGGAATACAGGTATATTCTCCAGCATCTGCAGTACCTTTTATCTCTTATGAATTTACTTTCATGTTCTATCAATATGGTTAAGGTCCATACTGTTGTATTTAGGATGACTATTCCAGATTGGTGCGGTAACGTTTTGCTGTCAACGTTGTTGCAAAAGACATACCAATATCATGGAAATATCGATTTTTCTCAAGTTCATTTTTTTTTAGTTGGCAAGACAGCATTCAGCACAATTTACATCAGTGAAAAGGGCATTACCAACACATCCTCCACTAATGGACAGAGTGAAATTACCAAACTCAATTATTGCTTCATTTTTTATTTATTGTGTGGAAAATATGAACAAAATTGCAGAATTAATGTAGTAATCCCATCGATAATTGCATATTTTAAGTAACCAATCATTGATCTGAGTATTGGTTTGACACCACTTTCCCGTCCACATCTCATTATTTGAATCCCTTGTTTGCCACAGCTCTGCCCTGACTCATTCATGAATAAACTTAAACACCTCCACAACATTCAGTGTAATGGATAATTTCACAATGTCACGACCACCTAAGAAGGAAATAATTACCAATATCTCTCACTGTCTCTGTCTAACTCGGTCTGTCGTATTCTTTCTCTCTTACTCCCTCTCTCTCTCTCTCTCTCTCTCTCTCTCTCTATGAAACTGAATGCAACTTATGTTAATCATATTTCCCCTAGATTCGTAGCTCTCATGAAGTGAAATATTCAGTGTCAATCTATTAAGTTCCCCAAGACTTTTATTTTTTACATTCAATAATATCACATGGTATTCTTCTCAATTTCAATAGAAGTGGACAGAAACCATAAAACAACTTGCTAAGACTGAGGTTGAAGGGTGCACTAATTAATATTCAAGTCCCATTTCTATATTGGTCGCAACAATTTCACCAGGATGCTGATATGCATTTAAAACATTACAGCTAGGAGAAGGAGTAGTCAATACAGTACCTTGAAACTGCTCTGCTATTTGAAATTTTAATTCCACTTTCCTGCTTGTGCTCCATAATCCCGTTCTGATGTTGTAAGTCTCAAGCACAGTCCAGTTCAAGAATAGAGCCAAGACATTCATATTTATTTCCTTCACGAATAATAACTCGTATATGACAAAGAAACTCCCTCAGGCAACATATCTATGGAATGAATAACAGGTAAATCAGGGATCGGATTAGGAATGTCAAATGGTCGAGTGTTACCTGATCAGTAATTACCTCAAGATGTCTTTGCCCTCCACAGAAAATTATTGTTCACAAAATGTCACAAGCAGTCTTCTGCAGTTCACACCCAAGCGTCAACCCCCAACCAAACTGAATTGATCCACTTCATTTTTGTTCGTGATTAGCCTCAAGGGTAGTAGTTAATACCTGATGTTAATGCTTAACCTGATCTCTAACTTTAAAATCACTTATTTAAGTCTGTTGGTTCATGTAAGAAGATGCTGAGAACAATTTATTTATTTAACTTTCAGACTCCAGGTTAGTAACATTTATTTCTTTTCCTGTTTGAATTATAGCGCGTGGCATTCTTTGCATTGTACTTTGTCTGTTACATATGTGAATTTGTCTCAAGAAGTTATGCGTGCGAGGAAGTCGAACATTAGACTGTATTATATTACAATCAAAAACAAAATGAGAAGTTCTGGAAAAGGTCGGCATGCCTGGCAGCATCTGTGAAGAAAAAGTTGGAGTTATCCTTTTGGGTCCGGTAACCCTTCCTCAGAACTAATGGTAGCTGCGAAAACGTTGGTCATATGCAAGAAACAGTGAGGGGCGTGGCGTAGGGAGCAAACCGTAGGGTCGAGTAGTTGGATAGACAAAGGAGTTGACAATGATCTGTCTAGATAGATGAATAGTTGTTAATGGGGACTGTTAATGACTAAAAGTAGTTAGTGTGCCATGGCAGGCTATGTGATAACAAGGCCTGGTGTGTGCGGTAGGGGGCTATGACATGGAAATGTTTAGGTCCTAAAATTATTGAACTCGACATTGAGTTCGGACGGTTGCAATGCCAGCAAGCAGAAAATGAGGTGTTGATTCTTCTAGCTTGCGTTGAGCTTCGCTGGAACACTACAGCAAGCCAAAGATAGAGACGTTGGCCAGGGAACAGGTTGGGGTGTTAAAGTGGCAGGCAACAGGTTGTTCAGGGTATTTTTCTGCAACCAGAACGAAGATGCTCTGTGAAGTAGTGCCCCAGTCTCCTTTTTGCCAGTGTAGAGTAGACCACCTTGTGAGCAGCGATTGTAGTAGACTTAATTCCAGTCCATAGTAGCCCAAGCCAAACATAAACACGCACGGGAATCCCTAGAGGCATGGTTCTCCATCCATAATGCAATCAACAAACGTATAGAATTGGACCCCATATAAAAACACATACAGATCAAAATCGGAAATGATATTACTCACCATAACGGACCTGACAGTATAAATTCCAAGCGGAGTAGAATAACATTGCTTCCTTGGCAGCTTCACTGATGATGCCACCTAGCATGGTAACGAAACATCTGAGCAAGAACAAGCCAGTTCGGTGAGCAAGTCTACAACGTCACCCACAGCCCAAGCTACAGATCTTTGCCAAAAATTTAAATATTTGCTGCTCAGCCAGTTTGCCTAAATCACTGCAGCCTCTTAACATTCTCCTCATATCATACACTGCCACACAGTTTTGTGTCATCTGCAAATTTGCATTCATTTCTGAAGGAATACATGTGTTTACATTGAGTATAGTAGCACGTCAGTAATAGGCCGAAGTAGTGCAATAATTCTGGAAAAGCTGATATGTTCGATTAGAAAGTAATTTGATATAATAGTGTGAATTGCTGATCAGCTGAATTTGTGATTGTCGTAGAATTGTGTATGAAGTTGATTGGATGAGATGGAAATAGTGAAAGGAAAAAAACAAACTAAATCTGAGATGAAAGTTTATCAAACGTTTCTTTCCAGACAGAGGGGAGAAGTCTGAATTTGTTAACTGAATAAATTGGCATGGAAAACATCAAATGCTTGTCTTAAAAAATATTATTGGCTGGGGACTGGGTCCTCAAAAGATACAAATCTTCTTTATTTGTTAAAAAAAACTTGTCTCACAGCATAATTAGCTTGCTGAATACATGGTGTAATATTTAGCTGCAAGCTGAAAAGGATAAAGCTTATGGTGTTTTGAAAAGACCAAGTTAAGTCAGCAGCTATTTCCAATCTAAATCAATTGTAAGATTGCTAAATTTACTGGTGTCACCTGGTTGTGTGTAAATGGAAACATTATGTGGTGGATGCGGTAAGGATTTAAGAGGAAAGCAAAGATTTATGTCGATATGTTTAAAGTGTGTAATTTTACTGTGGCTTTTGTCAAGTAAATAAGCTTTGCACTTGACGATAAAATATTGTTCCAAATGGGAATGAATTGAGATGTGAGGATTCTCTGTAAAGTGCACATTATCCTCTTGGAAGCTCAAGTGAGCAGTATTGACAATCTTTCAACTGATCACTGTAGCAAAATGAGCAATTGATTTCGTACTTTGGTCATATGAAATTTATTCCAGTTTATCCTAATGCTGAATCTGGAGATCGTTCAAAAATGATTTACCAGGATGTTACAGGGACGAGAAGGTTTGAATTATAAATCGAGGCTAGCTGGACTCGGCCTTCTTTCACTGGAGCAGTTGAGGGGTGACTTTATAAACGTTTATAAAATCATGAGGCGCACAGATAAAATTAATAGGAATGCTTTTGTTCTAGAACTGAGGGGCATTTTTTTCAAGAAAGATTTAAAAGGGACATGAGAGATTACCTTTTCACACAGAGGCCGGTTCTTACGTGAAATGAACTGTCAGAGGAAGTGGCAGATGCAAGTGCAATTATGATATTTCAAGGACATTTGAACAAGTACATAAATAGGAAAACCTTATTAGGATATGGGACAAATGCAGACAAATGATACCGATTTAGTTCGGAAACTTGGTCATCTCTGACGTGTTGGACGAAAAGGTCTGTTTCTGTGCTGTCCAACTGTATGACTGTATGAACATGCTAAATTGAGAATAATTCATAAAAATCTGAAATTATTCACACTGAGGTAGATTTTGTTTTATTAAAGTCTGCAAGGTAGAATAAGGTTTAAATACTCAGAGATTGCATTCAGATGGATTTGGGCATCCTTGCCCTTGAATCAGCAATGAACTCAGATATGAATGCATTATCTCACCTCAGCGCAACTGCATTTATGAACATAGCTCAATTTAAATAATAACATTATTGACTCCTTTCTTTGTAGCATACTGTGCTTGGCTGTGTTCTGTTCTAAACCTAAATTTCAGCGTTCTTGCTTCCTGTGAAACCGTTGTCTTTCTCACCTTTCACAGGTTGCCCTCACTCGACCTTTCCTGATGGAGTATATTCTAGCAGTGAAGAAAGTTACATTTAATTCTGTGATCTTCACTGATTTGTTTTATTACCACAGTGAAACAAGAACGATACATATCACTTGCCCTTTGCTATACTAAGATTTAAAGATTCGGTGAAATTTAGGTGTTGAAAGTTTGCCATGGTGAAACCATTAGACTTTGAATACTTTAATAACCTTCCAAGTTGCAACTTAATGCACTGCCAGTAATGAACTGCATACCAGACGATATTGATAATGACTGGTTATCTTGCTACCGCCCACTTGCTGTATTTTTCCAACCCAAATTTCCATCCCAAAAATGTGATCACAGTGGATTAAAAATTCATAGAACAGCACAGATTACATTGGATTGTGTAAAGTTGCTTAAACCAGCAAAATGAAACCTGAAGACTATCACAAAAACTGAAAGAACTACGGATGCTGTAAATCAGGAACAAAAACAAAGTTGCTGGAGAAGCCCAGTAGGTCTGGCAGCATCTGTGGAGGACAAAAACAGACTTAATGTTTCGGGTCCGGTGACCCTTCCTCAGAACTCTGAAAATTGTCATGTCTATCGTTCCTGGTGGTTGCTAAATCGGTTCAATGAAACCGATAACTAGTATACAAAGGGATCTTGGAGTTCAAGGCCAGAGCTCCTGAAAGTGATGATACAAATGGGTATGGTTGTAAATAATGCATACTGAATGCTTGATTTCATCAGTCGTAGCAGTGAGTATAACATTTGGCAAGTTGTGTGGCAGTATTATCGAGTTTTGTTTGGCCACTGTGTAACATTGTATGTAGTTCTGGTCGTCAAACACTAGAAAAAAGTCCAGACTTTGGAATGGATGCAAAATAAGTTTATCAGGATATTTTCTGGATTGGGATTTAAGGAGAGGTTCGGCGAACTTGGATTGGTTTCTCTATATCACCTAGCTTGAAGGGCAACCTCATAGAAATTTAAACAGCTATCAGACAAGATAGTACAGTAGTTAACATTACTGCCTCGCAGTGCCAGGGACCAGGATTCAATTCCACTCTTGGGCATCTGTCTGTGTGGAGTTTGCACATTCTCCCCGTGTCTGCGTGGATTTGGTCCAGTTTCCTCCCATAGCCCAAAGATGTACAGACTAGGTGGATTGGCCACACTAAATTGTCCTTAGTGATCAGGGATGTGTAGAGTGGGTGTGTGCTCTGAGGGTCGGTGTGGACTTGCAGGGCCAAAGGACCTGTTTCCACACTGTAGGGATTCTATGATTAATATGGCAGATAGTCAGAATTTTGCTCCCAGACGGTGGAATGTCAGCTACTGAGTGGGGATCATAAGTTTAAAGTGAGAGGGGAAATGCTTAAAGGAGATATGCAAGGTATTTTCTTTTTACTCATAGAGTAATATGTTCCAGGAATGCACTGCCAAAGAACTGGGTCGAAAGACATAAGACAGCAACGATCAGGGCGCATTTACCCAGTCATGAACAGGCAGGAAATCGATACACATGCAGACCATGTGCGGGTAGGTTGAGTTAGTTTACAATGTTATCATAATTGGACCAGACATAATGGGCAGATGGGTCTGTTCTGTGCTGCATTGTTCTATGCTCTTTTTTCGTTCGCCAATATTAAAGTCCAAACAATGATTTGTCACCACCAGCAGCCAGGATCTCAATACTGATCCTAATGGAACCCAACTGCGACCAGGTATCCTATCAATGAAAGATCTCTAAACAGCTAACTTCTGTTTTTTGCCTCTCAGACAATTTTGCATCCTCATTGCGAAATAGACTACATGAAGATTAACTTTCCTGAGTAGTCTGCCATTAGTGACTTTACTCAAGGCTTCCTTAAAGTCTCTGCAGGCACGATTGAATTCACTAACCATCACTAATTCATCAAATTCCGTGCTTACCTACGGGAAAGTCGCGAATATTTGTTCTTCCCTTAACAAACCCATTCCAATGTGTCTTGATGTATATGTTTTGCTATATGTACATTCATACTGTGAAGTTTCGAATTATTTCCAGTAACATCTGCACCACCAAAATTTCACCGACTGGCCTGCAGATGTCTGACCTGTCTTTTCCTGTTGGGATTTCTGTATACTGGATGAAGAATTATTCTTGGTGCAAATGTAAATGTATTCTCTGACTCAGCTTTGCCCGTGATGCTTTGATGCTGTGCCATTTAACAATCCAGAAGTCCAAAATCCCTTTTATGAGAACCTTATTACTATTACATATCTCCTGAAGTTGTTTACATATTGGATCCTCCACTTCTCCGTGACGATTTTTTGCTGGCAGTACGCAGTGTTGTTCCTCCTTCTCTGTTCCTTCATTTCGTTTTTGCTGCCAGATACATATGATCTAATTTGTTCAACCTTCCGTGATGTCCTCCCTCCTCTGTGCTACAATTGATTCCTTGATCAATGTTGCGCCCACCTTCATTTTCTCTTCCTTTCTCTATCTCATCTGAATGCTCCATCAACAGGAATGTTGAGTGACAAACCCTGTCTTTCTTTCAGACAAATCTCGTTCTTAGTTGCTATATCTCTATCACGTAGGTGAAGTAATGGCCACGTGGTATTATCACTAGGCGATAGCTCCAGAACATCAGCTAATGTTCCAACTACGCTGATTCGAATCCCATCATAATAAATGTTGAAATTTAAATTCAATTATGAAATATCCTAAAGATAACAGCCCAATGATTAACCTGCATGAAAATTTTCTGCCTATGTTTGTGGATAAAGAAACAAATCTCACTAAAGTCATTGCATTGCATAGCTGAGTGTTGAGGCCTACTTTTCAGCAGACATTTTTTTGTTTCATTTAAATTCACTCGTGCAGAAAAAAGCCTTTACTGTTCACCGCCCTTCATTACAAGTGTGTGCAATAGTTCATTCACAGTTCTGAAGCTATTAAATAAAGACATTTGCTGCTTTTCCTCACATAAAATGAATTTCAGTCAAGAAGAGAGATTTGATAGTGATTTCTTTCTTCAGAGGAGAAAAGACAACAGAAGCGATAAATCGATAAACAAAACTGTGATGATCGTAGGTAGGGTAGACAGGAAGAAACGTTTCCTCTTTATGGAGGCATAAATGAGCGGGCGAAATAAACGCATTGTAAAAGACAGATGTTTCAACGAGATGCAAGGAAAAAAAATTGCAGAATCACTTTGTACAGTCAAACGTGGCTCCCTCACCTCGTATTTACTGATAGTTAATTTTCTCTAATATCCGTGGATAATCTAACAGTTGTCATGGTTATTGAAAATCGGTAAGGTACTGTTTGTTGCATCTTAGAATGAAACACAATGAATGCCAAGGCACGGTCATTATTTTGGAGATTTTTAAAGAGGTCCACATTGCTTTGTTTCTCGTTGTCTATGTTCTAATTGTCATTGCACTTCATTTGGTCTCCATTGGTAATAAACTGAGGCAGCTGCTGAGTGGCTGTTACGACAGAAGAGCGGGGACAGGATAGAGGTAAATGATACGAATGTCATAGTGCTGAGTGATTATGGTCTTTAAACTTCTGGTAGATGTTAGGGAGCAACAGAAAGAAAGCTGAAATAAGAAGAATAGAGCTGGTTAGTAAAACGTCAACACCATAATATGTGAGATTTTAAAGTATTTGTCCAAAACACCATGCATGCATCAGACACCAGAAACTAAACAATTTTCTTAGAGCCATGCTTCCACAAAGACAGACGAAGGCAGAAAAACTTCAGCTATTGAATCATAAAGCATTGACTGTAGTGGAGACACGGTCGATGGTGGATGAGAGTGAAGAATCTTTAACAGAAGAACAGGTAGAGGACCTTCAACAGACTATCAATAGCATTCTGCCAGGGGACCCTGATGAGCAAGCTGCAATTCAGCAGGAGGAATAAATAGATATGGTTGCTGAAGAGGAAGGAAACCAATAGATGGAATCTCAACAGAGTCTAATCAATACGCACCAGTTCTGTTCCGGAAATGTTTTGATGATCGACTTACCTTGGCATTGGTATTTAAACAGTATTGACTCTCCTTCGATTCAAGAACAGACTAGTAGTATTTTCAGATATTGTTCAGGTATATTCAGTTATGTTCCATGCAGTGCAGTATGAGGCATAAGGTAAGACTAATGAGTATTTATCTTATTGCAAAACTAATGTTTTTACTTTTCAAGTAGTACGAAAACGAAAATCATTAACCACCCGTATATTTAAAACGGACTAAATTTATGTCTTGCACACTTACAGTTAGTTTATGAAAGTTTATTCTGGATTATCTTACAAATTGACAAATGTACAGAATTGGGGAGGAAATGATTGTGCATTCTGTAAACACAATAAAAGATTCTGTATTGGAAGCTGTATCTTTAAGAAAAACAAAATAACACATCTGGAAAAGAAAAAGAAACTTCTATGAAATATTCCAAAATTTTAATAATGCCAATTCAATGAAATGTAGTTTTTTCTTAATTTCCGCAGGGATTTTCCGTCAAATTTTGTGGAATGTGGGGGTCTTGTGGTGCGGTGGTAGCAGTCCTGAATATTAGTTGAAGTACATTCTTGCCTTGTGATGGTCAACTCCACATCTTTGACAAATACAAGCCTCCACTCATGCAATTCGGAATGCTTCACTTCTGCCAGTGCTGCACCCACTTTAGTTATTTTCTTCCTTCCTGTCTGTTTAACGCAACTGGCTGGATAGCATATTGAGTTCAGAGAGAAATTAACAGTTAATCATGTTAGGTGCGACAGAAATTAGTTGCCACGTTGTTTCTTTCCTTAAAGTTAGCACATTATATTTAAATGTGGTGAGATTTCGAACCAATTTACTCTGTTATATCAATGGTTAAAGACAAGAAAATTACCACATCAATTTTTATTTGTTCACTCACAGTAGTTAACATAAATGGTGATGTCACTGCTGATGTTTATTCGGTTATTGTAACCTGATACCAATTAGGACATTCTCTGGCTTTGCCTCATGGGATTTAACATTAGCTCTAATAACAGATTCTGCGCACGCCAAAATGGAGACTGAGTGAGACCGGGTTCTCCGCTCTGATTTTTAAAAACGTGAACATTCACGCCCCACCAACAGGCTTGATATATGCCATTTACGACGCTACACTTGCAGCTATCGCTGTTCCAGGTATGTTTTTCAACAAATTAATCATTATTTGCTGCTGTGTTTCTTTCAGTTTCTACATCGTATTTTAGTCTGACATGTATTTAGGCTTGAGTAACGTATCTAACAAAATGCTGGCTACTTCGGTATGGAAGGTAAAGGACAGCATTGAAGCAGGAAATGTGGATGTCAGTTAAAGGAGATTATTTAATACAACAACAGATTTTATATGTTCATGGAAGATGGGGTGAATGCAATTAGTATTCCAAAGCAATTATAAATAATTATAAAATACATGGGGATGGATTCGATACATTGGCACTATGTGATCCCAATGCCACATAAAATGCCTCTGCTAATTAGCTCTGTCATTTCGTCCTGAGGTGATGTTATAGTAACGTTTCAGCAAGGAGTGGGATTTGTTAAGAGAGGAAGGAGATGATGAAAAATTGTGCTCGGTTATGTGTGATTAGATTTTCTACTGATGGGCAAGCAAAAATAGTTCAGCATAACAATGTATTTCAAACTGGGCCATCTTGACTTTCTCTTCTAATATGTGCGGTGCAATGTGTGAATGCCTTCCTAATACAGAAACAAAGGAATAGGTGTAAGCCAATCAATCCCTCAAGGCTATCCTATCATTCAATGAGATCGTGGCTGATCTGTAGCTGAATAAATTACACATTCGTCTGGCTCAGATTCCTAAACGATATTGCTTTTCCGAAATGTAATTACCTCAGATTTAAAAAGGAAAAGAAAAAACTGATCTATCATCAATTGCCATTTGCCATTGTGGAACGGAGTTCCAAATAATTGCCACCCTTTGCATGTAGAAATGCGCTCTAATAGCTCTCCTGAACGGTCAGGCCCAATTTCCCAGACTATGCCCTATGCCAAAAACAGACTTTGTGTCAAATGTAAGATAACAAGCATGGGGCTGGATGAACACAGCAGGTCAAGCAGCATCATAGGAGCAGGAAAACTTGACGTTTCGGGCAAATGTATAAACGGCAACAATCGCGTTGGAATATTTCTGTTTGACAAGTTTTTTTGTAAGGAATATGAAAACGAGGAAACAAAAATGAAGCAACCTTGTTTTAAATGAACAAGTTAGTTCAGAAGAGGTCTTGTATGAGCGTTTTTGTTTTGCTGTTGATTCATTATTGCTGAAAAAACACTGTGAAGTCAATAGGTATAAAATGAAGTGCAATGTGAAGAGAAAAGTGATGGAGCACAGGAGGTTGAGAGGTGACCTAACAGAAGTTTATAAAATAATGAGCGGTGTCGATAGTGTTGATGGCAGCTGTCCTTTCCCTACGATGGGAAATTTCAAAACCGGGGGCACATTTTTAAAGTGAGAGGAGAGAGATTTAAACAAAAATAAGAGATAAGTCTTTTACATGGGGTGAGATTCGCCTGTGGAATGCATTTCCTGATGAAGTAATGGATACGGATACATTTACAATGTTTAAAAGACAATTGAATGGATATAGGAATTTTAAAGGTTTGAAGGGATATGGACCCGGAGCAGGCAGGTAGGATTTGTTTAGTTTAGGATTATGTTTAGCATGGACTGGTTGGATCAAAGGGTCTATTTCCATGTCACATGAATTTATTTCAGAATTGACCAGATAATTTGAACCATAAATGGCACGACACAATGAACTTGACTTCAGGAAACGCGTGGAACAAAAATAATCTATTAACTCAGCAGTTTATAGGATTAAAGTTGAATTGCTGTTGTTTTCTCATATTATCATTTCCTGTGTGATGGACTTGATGAATATTTCACTGTGAGATTGCTTTTTCAGAATAATGTCTTTTCAGGCTGAATTCCTCAAAGTTACACAAGTGGCCCTTTTGCCTAGTTAAGAAATAGACAAACATTTATGAAGGTAACTACTTTAATGAAATGATCATTCTCGTAAGACGGAATGGCGTTAGCAAAATAAGTTGTAGATTAGCCTGCGTTAATAATTGACAAAAAATTCAAGTCAATATTTGTAATCATTAATGACACATTTCGGATGATAAATCCATCCAAAGCTGAAGAAAATTTCAGTTTGTTCCTTCTATCAACCTCTATTCAAATTTTATCCTTTTTGAAAAGCCCCTTACTTTGAACAATTTTCTGATCCTTATGCCGTTCTATATTCTTGCCCTTCAAAATTGCAACTGGCATCCAATATCACTGATGATATCAAATGTTTGATCAAGACATTCAATTACTCATTTATAGTCAAGAACACAACTATGTCTTTGCTTCATGCTTGTGATATTGATAATCAATTCGCAGGTTGCATAGTGCAGAGGAAGTTAATAATTGAAGAAGGCCACCAATTCTTATTGAGTTCCATGTATACTATTTTCTGAACTGATGGCAATATTCCAGGCCAAGAGTAAACTTTGCTCTTTGCAGTTTGTGGAACCATGCTAGTGTATGGTGGACCTTTGCATGAGGATAGCCAATGTGTCAGTAAATACGTAGGACTTGTCATTTCCTTTTCTAAGACGCTCAGTTTAGTAATGATCAAAGACTCCCCAAAGTATTTCATGAGCTACAATAACAATTCTTAACTTATTTTGGACTTTGTTTACATTTTCCTTCATGCTCATTTCTTTTAGTTTTTTTTTGCTTTCAATCTGAATGCATTGCACTTTTGTTCACCTTTTAGGATGTAATTACATAATTGCATATTTTTGCACATTCAATATTTTGATTTATTGAAAGATACTCGTTGCCTTATCATTTTATGTACTTGTCTGGCTGATATTTCTGCACTAATTTAACCTGCATTAGTTCAAGCATTACAGATAGGAACGTTATAGAATCCCCATAAAATTATGTCTTCTGTTGTCATGCTCTACACCTTACCTGTCTATGTTTCTTACAGTTAATTTAGTGGCTATTGTGATCTTGTCTCGAAGACTCTGCGGCCTCTCCCGATGTATTACCCGGTATCTCGTGTCCATGGCTGTTACTGATCTCCTCGTCATTATAACTGCAGTAAAAATAAACCGTATCCCTGGTATATATTTTCCAGACAGTTATCTCTCTATTACACATGTGTGCAGTCTCAACATGCCTTTTATTCATGCTTCAAGGGACTGCTCTGTATGGTTAACAGTTGCTTTCACATTTGATCAATTTCTGGCCATTTGTGTCCAGAAGCTGAAGAGGAAGTATTTCACTGACAAAATCACAGCAGTTATTATAGGAATGGTTCCTGCGCTGGGATGCCTGAAAAATGTTCCGTGGTATTTTGTACATGAACTCATCTATATAATTAATTATATCCCTTGGTATTGCAAACTGAAAGATATCTGCTATACCTCATTTTGGTGGACAGTGTTTGATTGGTCTGATTGTATTTTAACTCCTCGCCTGTCGTTCTTCTTGATATTTTTCGCTGAATGCTCAGACAGTCAAGCATATATTACTGTCCAAGAGGGCCCGCAAAAGACTCCGGGTCCAGGATGGCACAGATGATCGTAGTGACCCAGAGATGGAGAGTCGGAGAAAGTCCATTGTGTTACTTCTTGGTATTTCAGGTAGCTTCATGCTCTTATGGATGACATATGTTGCTCAGTTCTTTTATGACTGCTTTTCAAATAATTATAAAATTAAAGGTTTTCGTGACCCCAAGTTTATATTGTGAGAAATTGCAAACATGCTTCAGTTGCTGAGTTGCTGCACAAACATGTGGTGACACAGGCAAACTTTAGGGGACAGTTGCAAAACATACTGTTGCATCCATTGAAATTAATTAAGTAAAGTAATGGAAAGAGCTCCAACAATAATTCAGTCTGTTCTTAATAACTATTGCCGTTTGCCGTGTCAGGATGAGTTTAAAGCTGTGGAAGGAATTAATGGAATTCTGAACATCTGCATGCCTTCTAAGTTAGTAACCAGTGAATTTCCATCAACAGAGGCTCAGGCATACCAATTAGTGGGCAGATTACTTGACGACAATGTTGCAAGAGCTGTATATTTCTGCTTGAGATATCAATCTTGGTGAAAGCCTGAAATCAAAGTCTTCTTCAGATTATCACGTCTTTGTAGCAGACCACTCAAAGAACATGTTTATTTTCTTTGCTCGCAACAATGCATAGCTTTTCACTAAGCCTAGACTTAATCTGATAACTTTAAGAAAATTGATTTAATCCTGTGGTGAGTTCTCACATTGTACGGTTCATCGTTCTGTGTCTCTTCGCAGTCTATCATTCTCTTGGCTGAGATCAGTTTAGAACATTGAAGTGCAATGGAAAGAAGTTCCATTGCTGTGAAGGCATCTTTTCTTTCCCTCCATGTCATTGAAGTAAAAATAAGGTACCCCATGTGCCTTGGGTTAAAAGAGCATATTAGTCACAGGAATAGGTGCAGAATGAATGCATTAAGCATAGATAAGCATGTTTAATTTTGTGTTGCAATGTATAAGGGTTGATGCTAAAATTGTTTTAGGTTGATTTAGCATACTAGTGAAAGACAAGGAGATGTTCAGATTTTGTGCAGAATAGGTACATAGGAACGT
The DNA here is from genome assembly GCA_024137785.1 of Ginglymostoma cirratum. Lineage (NCBI taxonomy): Eukaryota > Metazoa > Chordata > Chondrichthyes > Orectolobiformes > Ginglymostomatidae > Ginglymostoma > Ginglymostoma cirratum. The sequence continues at coordinate 76,173 of JAHRHZ010000124.1, read as the reverse complement.
GACTAAGTCTTTCATCACTTTGAGGCTTCTCCAATATGCTAGATCGTGACTAATTACAATTACTATGTAATTTATCGCATTATAATTATATCCTATAATGGAATTAATTTGTAGAACTATGTCTAACTATTTCATGAACAGACCCCAGGCACTCTAGGGTACATAATTAGAGATAATTAATTATTTCATATTGTATATTTGCCCCTCTGACCCATTATAAAGTTCCTTCTCCCATATTTGTTGAACTCTGGTTATAGAGATCACATTTCACTGTTTCCAATGTGACAAAACATAATTCTTCCCTGGATAGCTGTTTTTGAAGTATAACAATTGAGTTTAAGCAAGAATTGGGGTGGAACGGTGGCTCAGTGGTTAGCATTGCTTCCTCAGAACACCAAAGGCACGCACTCGATTCCACCCTCAGATGACTGTGTGGAGTTTGCATGTTTTCTCCATGTCTGCGTGGGTTTTGTGCAGCTGCTCCAGACTCCTCCTTCAGCCTAAAAATTTGCAGTTAGGTGGATTGGCCATGCTAAATTGCCTGTAGTGCTCAGGGGTATGTTGGTTAGCTGTGTTATAAGGCAATGGGGCTGTGAGGGATGCTATGGACTTGTTGGGCCAAAGGGCTTGTATCCACACAGGAGGGGTTCAATTAAAAAAACTTTCAATTTTCTGAACTCTGACTTCTTTTTATTTGCTCATTGACCAGTTGTAGGCTAGCCTATCGAGGCTGATCGATACTTGCGGCACTCTTTAAAACTTTGTCTTTATAGGGTGGGTCACACGTTCAGTGAACTGAATTGATTTGGATATATTTCAGTGTATAGAATTAGTGGTACACAACAGTTATGTTTTCACAACGTAAAGTTTACAGTCTCTGCTAATTGTTTGTGTTGTGTGGTGGTGCCAGAGAGTCATAGAGTCCAACAGCACAGAGACAGGCCTTTTGGCCCAAAGTGGTCCATACCGACCAAAATGTCCATCCACTCTAACCCCGTTTCCATGCACTTGGCCCATATCTTTCTAAACCTTTCTTATGTACGTACTCACCGAAATGCCTTTTAAATGTAAATAATGTGTTGTGATTGATACAATGTGAGACAGGGCGATAATATGAACAGCTTCAGACTCACACAGTGCGGAAATAAGCAATCATTTCTGTGTGTTATATGCATATATATTGGGATTTACATAATGACATAATGAGAACGCAGGGTAGCATGCATTATTTAAAGTAATGCAATATCAAAAATTAAGAGCAATGCATTGCGAAGTAACTTGGCCTGTAACGAGTAAAGTAATGAGACAAAGAGTAAAAAGAATTGACAGCTTGAATTGTTCTGGTGGATATAGGGCTATAGTGAAAGGCATAGGTTGCTGGCGACCACGATATTTTTTTTCCTATGCATTAGTGCAGCACTATGCTTTAAGGGATTAGCAAACCTGAAGCAACGTTAATGCTGTAGAATTATGACTACTTTCTTCAAAATGCCACAAAATATGGGATAGAATATCGAGAAAAGTAAAATGTTGTTTAACATCATGAAACTGACCTGTGTTAACCTGCTGTTGAGAACGAGTTGAAAGGCCCTTGAGGACTGGCTAATTCCTAATGTTGTTTCTCTGTTCAACATTATATACTCCAGGATAATCAAGGAAATTAGAGACCAGTGAGTCTTACATCACAGCATCAGAAAAGATGGTAGAATTGGGCACGTTGGCGACATTTAAGAGGCAACCGGATGGTTACATGAATAGGAAGAGAATAGAGGAATATACCGTGTAAGGGCAGAAAGATTTTTTTTTAATATTAGTTAGGAGATGATGATCAGCACAGGCTTGCAGGGCCTAAGGGCCTGTTCCTGTGCCCTACTTCCTTATTGTTCTCTTTTGTTCTTTACACGGCTTTAAGACCAGCGAGTAGAAGAAGCAAAATGAAAGTATTGTACAGTCAGTATTCTGGGATAGAAGATTTCGAAATGAACGGCAGAGGGAAAGCTTACAAACAACTAGTGAGGCAAGTGCACATTTAGTGTCACAGAAACGAGGGAATAAAGACATAGGAACAAGCCTAATCCGGTCGGCCACCGAAGCATACTCCACGCTTCAATATGATCATAGATGTTTTGACATTCCTCCCTTTACCATTGAACCCCCTTATGATCAAGAATGTATCTACCACTAAATTAAAGATATACAATGACTCTGCCCACAGTTATCTGTGGCAAACAGTTCCGATGTATCACAAACCCGTTGAAGAAATTTCTAGGATCATAAAGTCCCGACAGTGTGGTGGAAAGGAATTCAGACCCTCGTGTCCACGCCAACATCTCCGAAAGCTTCCCACCCAAATTCAGCCTACCCTGGATAACAAGCATGGGGCTGGATGAACACAGCAGGTCAAGCAGCATCATAGGAGCAGGAAAACTTGACGTTTCGGGCCTAAACCCTTCATCAGAAAAATTTTTTA
>JAHRHZ010000124.1:62738-73303 GCA_024137785.1 Ginglymostoma cirratum | reverse complement strand
ACCTGCTGTGTTCATCCAGCCCCATGCTTGTGATCTCGGATTCTCCAGCATCTGCAGTACCTTTTATCTCCGATTCAGCCTACCCTGTCCCGCTAACTGTGCAGTTTGCATGGCTAACACACCTCGCCTACACATACCTGGGCACTCTGGGCAAATTAACATGGCCAATCCACTTAATCTGCATATCTTTGGACTGTGGGTGAACACCGGAGCATCCAGAAGAAACCCACACAAAATGGGAAAGATGTGAAACCTCCACACAGAGAGTTGCCCAAGGTTGGTTTCGAAACCGGGTCTCTAGCACTATGAGGAAGCAGTCTCAGCGACTGACCAACAAAACCGCCCGAATTCCTCCTTATCTCAGTTTTAATTTATCGTTCCTTAATCCTGAATATACACCGTCTGGCCTTAATTCACCCGTGATGGAAAAATCCTCTAAGTATTGACGGTATCAAACCACCTAAGAATCCCAGAGAATTTTTTTTTTGATTTTCTGATTTTTTTTTTCTGAAGAAGGGTCCAAACCCGAAACGACAGCTTTCCTAGATAACAAGGCGTGGGGCTGGATGAACACAGCAGGCCAAGCAGCATCGTAGGATTAGAAAAACTTGACGTTTCGGGCCTAGACCCTTCATCAGAAATGGGGGAGGGGAAGAGGGTTCTGAAATAAATATGGAGAGAGGGGGAGGCGGATAGAGGATGGATAGAGGACAGGATAGGTGGAGAGGAGGCAGACAAGTCGAAGAGGCGGGGATGGAGCCAGGAAAGGCGAGTGTAGGTAGGGGGGTAGGGAGGAGATAGGTCAGTCCAGGGAGGACGGACAGGTCAAGGGGGCGGGATGATGTTAGTAGATAGGAGATGGGGGTGGGGCTTGAGGTGGGAGGAGGGGATAGGTGAGAGGAAAAACAGGTTAGGGAGGTGGAGATGGGCTGGGCTGGTTTTGGGATGCGGTTGGGGGAGGGGAGATTTTGAAGCTTGTGAAATCCACATTGATGCCATTGGGCTGCAGGGTTCCCAGGCTGAATATGATTTGCTGTTCCTGCAGCCTTCGGGTGGCATCACTGTGGCATTGCAGGAGGCCCAGGATGGATACGTCGTCTGAGGAATGGGAGGGGGAGTTGAAATGGTTCGCGACTGGGAGGTGCAGTTGTTTGTTGCGAACTGAGCGCAGGTGTTCTGCAAAGCGGTCCCCAAGCCTCCGCTTGGTTTCCCCGATGTAGAGGAAGCCACAACATGTACAGCGGATGCAATATACCACATTGGCAGATGTGCAGGTGAACATCTGCCTGATGTGGAAAGACTTCTTGGGGCCTGGGATTGGGGTGAGGGAGGAGGTGTGGGGGCAGGTGTAGCACTTCCTGCGGTTGCAGGGAAAAGTGCCGGGTGTGGTGGGGCTGGAGGGGAGTGTGGAGCGGACAAGGGAGTCGCGGAGGGAGTGGTCCCTCCGGAAGGAAGATAAGGGTGGAGAGGGAAAAATGCCTTTGGTGGTGGGGTCTGATTGCAGATGGCGGAAACGTTGGAGGATGATGCGTTGGATCCGGAGGTTGGTGGGGTGGTACGTGAGGACGAGGGGGATTTTTTTTGGTTATTATTGCGGGGACGGGGCGTGAGGGATGTGTTACGGGAAACGCGGGAGACACGGTCGAGGGTGTTCTCGACCACTGTGGGGGGGGAAGTTGCAGTCCTTGAAGAATGAGGACATCTGAGATGGTTTTGTGGCCCATTCCGTGGCATGCGAGGTTTTTGGCGTGTAATACACTCAATCTCATTTTCTGTAAACAACTCGACAGAGTTCATTTCTATCACGTGTCCAAGTAAGTCAGTTTTGAAAAGATGTGCACGACCAATTTAATTTCACAATTAGGCAGCAACTAAGTTATGACCACTGGCAGATCATATCTGCAAAATTAAATACTAACCAAAAACTTTACATCTATTCACGAGTTCAAATCTGTCTTAGGACCTCGAACATAGAGTCATACAGCAAAAGAACAAACCGTTCGGCCCATGTTGTTGTACGGAACATGATGCCAAAATAATCTAATCCCTTTGTCTGCCGTCGATCCATGTCCCTCTATTCCTTGTGTACTCATGTGCTGATCCACAAGTCTATTAATCTTTCTCTTGTATCTGCCCCCACTACCACCCTGGCAGTGCGTCCAGACTCTTATTACTCTCTGTGTAAAAGGTTTGCCCCCACATATCTCCTTCGAACTTTCCTCCTCTCACCATAAATGCATTCCCCCTAGTTTTAGATATTACAACTCTCAGAGAATGATTCTAAGCATCAATATTATCTGTGCAGCTCAAAGTTTAAAGACTTCTGTCATGTCTCCACTCAGCCTCCGCCACTGCAAAATTAGATATCCCGAGTTTTTCTAACATCTCCTAAAAACTCATATCACCTAATCCAGGCAGCATCCTGGTAAATCACGTTTGCTCCTTCTCCAAAGCGTCCACATCCTTCTTGTATTGTGACGACCAGAACTGAATGCAATATTCTTAAGAGTCACCTAACCAGTGTCTTATAAATTTGCACCTTGACACCCTGACTTTTGTACTAAATTCCCAGACCAATAAAGGCAAACATGCCTTACGCCTTCTTCAGCACCCTATTTGCTAGTGCGGGCACTTTTCGGGAGCTATGGACTTGAACCCCAAGATCACTCTGTACATCAATGCTGTTCAGGGTCCCGCCACTTACTTTATACTTTTCCTTAGCATTTGACTCCCAAAGTGTAGCATCTTACACTTATCTGGTTTAAACTCCATCTACCGTTTCTGATATTCATGTCGATCTATTAGCAAATGAGAAGACATTATACATGTTATCAAGTCTTCACTTGGTCACATCTCATTCAATGAGGACAAAGAAAGACATTCCAAACTAAAATCACTGCTAGGATCGCTCATCCAAGAGCTGATCGATTACTTCTCATTCTAAAACATCACATCTTTCCTGGAGCATCGAAATGATAAATGGGTGTAACACTTTAAAGTGTACATGACAAGAGTTTAATGATGTTCTCAGAACATGGGATGTTTTTGTTTTCGCGTTCTTTAACTCAAATTATGCGGTTAAGATCTGATATACTTGAGTAATTGCAATTGCAGTGTGCAATGCTCCATGCGAAACTCACGTCTCAGAAGGCATTCGGCTTCATAACCTTGCAAAACCTTCCAGCGTTGAAATTACTTGGGTTTTGCGCCACACTATCCCTCTCAATAGAATCTCTGTTACGTGCAAAATCACCATTTTACACATTGCATCATTTCCAACAATCTAATACAAACCTTGAATGTCAACGATCCACGTTTCAAGGACAGGTTCACGCAATCCATAGAGATTTCATTTGCCATCCAACGAAGTACTGGTCGCTTCAGCGTTGGAAAAAAAAGGGAATCTGGGTAGAATGTTCTTTCATAAAAATTTAAACACACTGTCTTCAGACACACCTAAATCTTGCTGTGTGTCATCTAACTTTTGGTGAATATGAATGGGCAATAAGTGACCGACAGTCACACCCTGTCATTGTTACTTTTTAATGTATAAATTAAATTTATGTTTGCATTGAGCAAAATTTTGCTAAAATAATAAGGTCTACAAGAAAGCAAAAACGAGAATCTATTGTCTGTGCCAAATCAATAAAAACAAGCATTGGCAAAACTCAGCATCATTAACAAAGTAATGCATTTTAATTGTTCCAAGGCCTGCTCAACGTTTTCGTCATTTTATATTCTTACTTCAGATTAATTAACTCATCTTACGTGGACTGAGCAACATTGCTTAACCAGGCCTTTAGAGACTGAGTTTTACCGTATTGAACTGAAGTAGACTGGCCACAATAGTATGCAAATATATAAATAAAGAACAAAGAACAAAGAAAACTTACAGCACAGGAACAGGCCCTTTGGCGCCTCCAAGGCTGCGCCGATCCAAATCCACTGTCTAAACCTATCGCCCAATTCCTAAGGATCTGTATCCCTCTGCTCCCCACCTACTCATGCATCTGTCCAGATGCACCTTAAATGAATCTACCGTGCCTGCCTCTACTACCTCTGCTGGCAATGCGTTCCAGGCACCTACCACCCTCTGTGTAAAGTACTTTCCGCGTGTATCCCCCTTAAACTTTTCTCCTCTCACCTTGAACGCGTGACCCCTCGTTATTGAATCCCTCACCCTGGGAAAAAGCTTATCTCTATCAACCCTGTCTATACCCTTCATGATTTTGAAGACCTCAATCAGGTCCCCCCTCAATCTCCTTTTTTCTAATGAAAACAATCCTAATCTACTCAACCTCTCTTCATAGCTAGCACCTTCCATACCAGGCAACATCCTCGTAAACCTTCTCTGTACCCTCTCCAAAGCTTCCACATCCTTTTGGTAATGTGGCGACCAGAACTGTACACAGTATTCTAAATGTGGCCGAACCAAAGTCTTGTACAATTTTAACATGACCTGCCAGCTCTTATACTCAATACCCCGTCCAATGAAGGCAAGCATACCATATGCCTTCTTGACCACTCTATCCACCTAATGCCACTTATTATCCAGCAGTTGCAATAATCGAAACTCCAGGTAATTTCTAAATAGTTTGTTTATTCATGCAGGAATAAATTATTAACTATATTGTTGCACTCCAGCCACCTTAAGGATACAATGGACCTGAACTCCCAGATCTCTCTGCTCATCAACTTTTCCCAAGGATCTTCCATTTACAGTATAGTTCGCAAATATATTCCTTCCAATAATAGCTATTAATACACCGAGTCAGACAACGCTGTACTAACATTAAGATTTCTAGCTCAGTTGGCTAGACGCTTGGCTGAGGACACTTAATCTTCTTAACTGCATGGGTTTAGTTCCTGCACCAACTGAGGTCACCTGGAAGGACACAGTCACCAAATATCTCAATGTGTCTGAGGCGGGATGACCCTTAGCTTGAACTATTCCAGGGTTCTCTTTCTAATGAAAGAGCAACAATATGATATGATTGGATTATGCCAACTTTATCTTCGACTATAAGATAAGATATGCCAGACTCAAGTTCACATAACTGATTTAGATCTTTTCTCCCTGAATATTACTACCATGCCTTGGATACGGATTTATAGCTGCTTGTATATGCCACTGAGATGCTTCATTCTGAATTCAACAATGTAAGACTTACCTGTCTTGCAACTTACTGTAATGAGCCAGGACACCGTGAATTTAATCAACTTTGTCTGAGCCTGTATATACATTTGAATAGTCAGCACAGAATCTGTCAATTTTGAGTACCCAGAGTTGAGCAAATGTGGGTGCGCTTTGTGTGGTGGTTTGCTTCTAGTTGCATGGCATATGAATGAATTTCGATAAAAGACCATAGATTGGATATGTTTTACACCTGGACAATAATATCTCTCGACCGTTAGACCTTTCAATTAAACCATATAACTGAACATTTTGGACGTCGGAGCTGTCATTTTCACGAGAGCATGATTCACGTTTGCCAGTGCTTTCATGTGTTAATAGTTTGTTCGATATTTTTATACAATTTTACTTAATTTATTTTGCTTTAGGGCAGGGATTGCCATTCTTTTCTAGTCTAATCTCCAGAAGACTCCAGACCCACAGCATTGTGGTTGGCTCTGAGCTGCGCTCTGGGCAGTTAAGTAGCGCCAATAAATGCTGACATCTCTATTGATGCTCACATCCCATGAATAATAATGAAAATAATACAGATGGTGAAAGTGTGTCATGGTCTATACATAAAGTAACCTATCTGATACACTTTCAAGATTCCTCGAAAGACAATTAATTTTCCGTGACAACGAAACATGGAGAATGGCAACAACTAATCTAACATTTTGCTTTAAGTTAATTGCTTCAGCTTAAAGAGCTGCAGTCATTCTCCACGTTTTGGTATCATGGAAAATGAATTGTCTTTTGAGGAATCTTAAAGCAATTAGTGTGGACGATTACATCAGCTTATTCTCTCCCTATGGTCTAAGAAGTGCTAAATGCGCTCAAGGGTTCTGCTAGAAAAGCACGGAACACCAGAAGGGTCTGCATTTGCCACTTATTATCTAGCAGTTGCAATAATCGAAACTCCAGGTAATTTCTAAATAGTTTCTTTATTCATGCAGGAATAAATTATTAACTATATTGTTACACTTAATTGCCATTTTCCGGCCATGTACATTGTTTCTTTACTTGGATTGTGCAATTTTTCCTCAAATAATGGCAAGTGTATTCCTTCCTTTTAACTGACAGAACTTCTCCACATTTGAATCATCATTAATTCGCCAGTAATTATACTAATTCTAATTAATGATAGTATTTCCAGCCTTTCCGCTCATACATTCTCTCCAATAATCAATCATGTGTCTATTTTAGCAACAGAATTCCGCCACTTTATGGATCTTGAATTTTCTCATGCCAACATAAACTTTCTGCCAAATAAAAAACAAAACAAATGTGAATGTTGCAAATCAGAAAGACGGATATAGATTGCTGGAAAAGTTCAGCAGGTCTGGCAGCATCTCTGAAGAGAAATTAGAGTGAACCTTTCAGATCCAATGTCTTCCTCAGAACTGATGGTAGCTAAGAAAATGTTAGTTATATGCAGAAGAAATGGTGGGGAAGGCAGTAAGGAGTAAATGATAGGTGTGGAAAAAGTTCAAAGAGAGAGAAGAACAGTTTGGCAGCCAAAGGAGTGGATAACAATTATACAGGAGTGTGAATAACTGTTCATGGGGACTGTTAGTGGCTAACAACCAGTATTGTGTAATGGCAGACTATGTGATAATAAAGACTGGTGTGTGGAGTTGGGGAATACGATATGGGAGAGTTCAGGCCCTAAAAGTATTGAACTTGATATTGAGTCTGGAGGGCTGCAGGGCCCCCAAGTGGAAAACAGGTTATTTTTTCTCCAGCTGGTGCAAATCTTCGCTGGAACACTGCAGTAGGCCTGAGACAAAGATGTTGGCCAGGGAAGAGGGTGGTGTGTTAAAATGGCAGACAACTGGATGCTTGGGATTTGACGGGAGCAGAGAAATTGTGGTGACAACTGTCAAGTCGACAGTTCTCAATGAACAGATTAAGTGCAAGGAAAAGGCCAGATGGAGGTGTCCAGGTGCCGGAAGACTGTTTGAGCTGGGCGAAAGGTTCTGTGGGAGGAGAGAGGAATCTTGCCCAAAGAAATTGACACAGGGGTGAAGACAACAGAAGAGGAGTTTGACGTGGTGTTGTGTCAAATTCTTTCAGGTGGGGACGCGGATGGATGAATCTGAGCCTTTTGCTGAGTACATATTTTTCTGCAACAGAGTGTAGAGGGTCAGAAGGAATAGTCAATACAAGACAGGAGGTGGGATTGGAGAAGGAGATGGAGTCAGAGGGAAGGAGAGGTGAAGAATGCTCCAGAAGGCTATGGGTATGCCTGGGTTTTTGAATCTTGTGTACCATGACGGCTGAAAGGAAAATACAAAGTTTTTTTGTTACCATGGCGAATAAGTCTAAGGATGAAGTCAAACTATGGAGTTGTTCTACCCTGAGCCAACGAGAAGTAGTCTGGTTGAAGAGAGAGTTTGAGTGTGTACATAGGACGCTGCATGCCATCAAGTGTGAATCTCAGGATGCGGTGTGAACAGCTGTCTGAAAGATGTTGAACATCGCAAACATACATGTGATCCTGGGCTGATTCAAAGCACGAGAGATGAAACCTGCGCTGGAATCCACTTGGGGTGAGTCTGAGCCAGAGGCAATGTGATGTGTCTATGGAACCTAGTTTTAGAAAATACCTTGTCAAACACTAGGAACGAAAGCAAAATTAATGTCAGTGGGATAAAAAGAACGGAAATCACGTTGCAGAGAGGAGCAGAACTTCTTCAAGATGGGCATACCGAGAAGAGATGTAGCACTGAGTTAATACTAAATAGAAACCGAAAGAACAGCAGATGTTGTCAGTCAGGAACATAAATAGAGATTGCTGGAAAAGCTAAGCATGTCTGGCAGCATCTGTGAAGAGAAATCTGAGCTAACGTTTCAGGCCCAGTGAACCTCCCACAGAACTGATGATAGTGAGGAAAATTTCAATTTATATAGAACATAGACCATAGAACAGCACAGGCCATTCGTCCCACGACATTGTGTCGCACTTTTACCCTAAACCTACAGTCTATCTAACGTCCACCCCTATCTTATACTGTTATCCATATGCCTATCTAATTGCCTCTTAAATGTCCCTAATGAGGCCAACTCCACTACCCTCTACGGCAACGTACGGCCGCTACCACACTCTGAGTAAATAACCTACCTCTGACGTCACCCCAATATGTACCTCCACTCACTCTCCTCGTAATAGCTACCTCAACTCTATCTATACCTCTGGTCATTTTGTACACCTCTATCAATCACCTGTCATACTTTGTTGTTCTAAAGAGGAAAGCCCTAGCTCTCTCAACCTTTCCTTGTAAGACCATTCCAGGCAACATTCTGATAAATCTCCACTGCACCTTTTCCAATGCTTCAACATCTTTCCTGTAATGAGGCGACCAGACTGGACACAATACTGCAGATGTGGCAGAACCAGACTTTTGTATAGCTGTGAACCAGGCTTTCGTATAGCTGGAGCATCACTTCACGGCTCTTGAACTCAATCCCTCTATTAATAAAAGTTAACACACTATACATCTTCTTAACAACTCTATCCACCTGGGTGATAGCTTTCAGGGAATTGTGGACATGAAGCCCAAAGTCCCTCTGCTCCTCCACACTGCCAAGAATCTTTCCGTTAACCCTGTATTCTGCTTTCAAATTTGTCCTTCCAAACTGAATACCTCACACTTTTAAGGGGCAAAATCCATCTGCCACTTCTCAGCCCAGCTCTGCATCCTATCAATGTCCTTTTGTAACCTAGAGCAGCCCTCCGTACTATCCACAACTCGACCCATCTTTGTATCATCCGCGAACTTACTAATGTACACTTCCACTCCTACATCAAATTCGTTTACAAAAATCACAAATTTTTTTGTGATTTGCAGAAGATCGGGTGGGCGGAGGGGCTATGTAATAATTGATAGGTGGGGATCCTTCAACTGAGGATCTTCCTTAACCATGGATTCCCTAACACCATTGTTGACAGAGCCCTCAACCAAGTCTCACCCATCTCCTGCACTTCCACCTTCATACCTTGTCTTCTTTAGCACATTAGCGAAAGGGCTTGCCATGTTCTTACCAACTATCCCACCAGCACCCACGTCCCGAACATCATCAGCTGCTATTTCTGCCACATCCAGCGAGATACCACCACCAGACACATAGTCCCTTCCTCTCCTGGAGAGGAAATTCTCTCCAAGACACCCTGGTCCACACCCCACAGCTCCTTCCCGTGCAACCATGGAAGGTATGACACCTGCCCATTTACCTCCTCCTTCCTCAGTATCAAAAGGCCCAAACGCACCTTCAAAGTGAAATACCTTGTTACCTCTACTTCACACAACCAAGTCTACCACGTTCACTGTTCATAATGTGATCTCTTCTACATTGGATAACTGAAGAACCGACTGCGTGACAGCTTTGCAAAACGTTGATGATCTGCCTGCAGCAAAAAAATTGAGCTTCCAGTAGCCTACCACTTTAACTTAACAGCCTGTTGCCTGTTCACCGTCTCTGTCTCAGGTTTGCTGGAGTGTTTTGATTCAGTGAAGATTTGCGCAAGGTGGACGAACAAAACCTTAGTTTACACCTGTCTTGGATTATAGGGTGCATCCAAGCGGTTTTTTTTTTCAAATTAGGTTATTTAGTTAAGAGAAGGTTCGACAACAGCAACTTGCTTAAATATGAATATTTATCGTGTCATAACAAAAGACGAAAAAGAATGGAACATTCATTAAGCAAATGAAAAGAACGATGAAAGAGTTTAAAAATAAAACGCCTCGTGCCTTTCTGGCTTTCGAGGACCCCTTGATTGATAGCTAGCTTGGAAGATGAAGTCAAACAACAGATTTAACTTTAGCCCTCAAGCTCGTCCTTACACAAATTGGGGACACCACAGCACACTAGAATCAATATCGAGTTTAATAATTTTAGGGCCTGAAACCTCCCATCTCCTAGTCCCCAACCCCACACACCAGGCCTTGTTATCACATAGTCTGCCATTACACATTACCTATTGTTAACCACTAACAGTCTCAATTAGCAGCTAATCATCCTCCTAACCAGATCGTTATCAACTCCATTGTCTGTCTAACTTTCTTCTCTCTCTTTGGGCTCCATCACGGCTTCTCATATATTCCTAACAGCCTCCCATACTCTATATTCTGCATATAAACCAACATTTTCCCAATTATATCAGGGATAAAAGGTACTGCAGATGCTGGAGAATCCGAGATAACAAGGGATGGGGCTGGATGAACACAGCAGGCCAAGCAGCATCATAGGAGCAGGAAAGCAGAAAAATCATCAGATTTCTGATGAAGGGTCTAGGCCCGAAACGTCAAGTTGAGATAACAAGGCGTGGGGCTGGATGAACACAGCAGGCCAAGCAGCATCATAGGAGCAGGAAAACTTGACGTTTCGGGCC
>JAHRHZ010000124.1:0-62338 GCA_024137785.1 Ginglymostoma cirratum | reverse complement strand
ATCCGATTTCTGATGAAGGGTCTAGGCCCGAAACGTCAAGTTTTCCTGCTCCTATGATGCTGCTTGGCCTGCTGTGTTCATCCAGCCCCATGCCTTGTTATCTCATTTTCCCAATTATCATCAGTTTTGAGGATGAGTCACTGGACTTGAAACATTAACTCCGATTTATCTTCCCGAATTCTGGTAGACCTGCTGAGCTTTTTCCAGCAATCTCTATTTGTGTTTCTAATCTCTCTGTCATACTCAGAGAACATTACTTCTGAATTACAAGAATTTCAACACATTTCTTAATTTTAATGAATTTTTTTTCCATTTCCGACTTTCTGGATGAAAGTCCACACTTTTTTTTTAACAGTGTGAATGCAGATAAGTGCTGCGAATGAAAATCAGTTATTACACTGTTATATCGATGTGAGACAATTGTTCATCGCGATTGGGGGATTGCAACAGTTGCAGATGATTGATTTCGAATTGGAAGCATTCGGTGTTTAATTTAATATTTAATTACTGAATGACTGGAAGGAACATTCATAGGCATCATTAGTTTTCAAAAACGTATGCAATGCAACAATGAAACTTTAAGGATGGCATCAGTATTTTCCTTAAGCCTAAAGACTACGATCATCCTGGTCTTGGTTGCTCCTTGTTATTGGTTTTAATTGGTTCATGTTGACTGGGTGTTTTTTTTTCAATCATTTTCCTTCTTCCTACATCTCCTAATTTCATGTGTTCCGTCTTTTCAGTTTTTTCACCAGGTTAAATGAGGTATCTCAGCCATGTATACCAAATACAAATATCCATTTTTGGACTATATGGGCGATTTTTTTAAAGAGACTGCTGCCCGGTAGAGGCCAAAATGCCAAACTACAGAAACAGCATTTTCCTTAATCAGACCTTTGCATTTGCCAAGTTCGGTTCCATTATCAAAACAGAAGAATTAGCACTAATTCGAAGATGTGGTCGGAGTGATCATTGTTTTCTCCAAAGTCAAAGTAATTGCAACATGATTGCTCGGACGACTGTTTGCAATTGGACTGCGTAAGTTTCCGAGAGTGATTTTTTAAAAAATGGTAATATGCCCATTAATGTGGCAATAGATCCTCTCTCGGATATAATTTATTTGTTTTGTTTTTCATATTTTGTACATTGTAACTGTTTTTGTGTTTTAACCGTCTCATTTTTCTCCATACCTTCTTTTTTGATTTCATGTGTAAATTGATGCTTTCCGGTTTCTTTCAATGTGCCTTCTTCTCAATCAAGTTTAATGTTGTTGTTTTTAGATACTGCTGGCCTACATAATTTAATCGACCAGTTACTGCAAACTTCCTAGTTTCTTTCTCTTTTTCCTGAAATCAGTTCCAAATTTTCATGTAAAAAGGGCACTAAAATGATACTTGTATTGAATATCAAAAGGTAGTATTCCACACAGGTGCTCTCACATACGCCCAGAACTTTTCCGTTTCCAATAACACACCTTTCTCTATATCTTGCTGATAATCTAGCAGTCCTTGTGATCCTTTCTGGATAAGTTTGCGATCTTTCCAGACACGTCACCTGCTAGCTAACGTTCATGACAGCAGCAAATTTCCTGGTCATCAACCCCGTCGTGATATTAAACAGAATCGGTTTTATTTATTTCCCAGTCAGTTCCGTGCCCATCACACTGGTATGCAGTCTCTGTCTTGCCATATTATATGCATTCATACGTTGTCCATCCTGGATGATTGTTGCTTTCAGCTTCAATCAGTTGATGGCTATATCTTGTCAGAGGCCTAATTTAAAACTTTGTACTAAGAAAATGGCAGGACAGATTGTAGTAACTACTTAATCTGAGCTGTCTGAAAAATTCTGTCCTGTATTTAGCGTATGAACCTTTGTCTGTAATTAATAACATTCCCTGGTTTTGAGGTACAAAATTAATATTTTACACTTCATCTGCGTTGACTGCATTTGTCTTGATTCACCGCATTTTAACTCCATATCTTCCATTTTACGACTAAATCCTCGGACTGTCAGGCACATTTTAACAACGAACAGAGCCCAAGACTCAGGGGTAAGGCAATGGGGATAAACGGAGTGATTCAGAGTTCAGAAGCGGAGAAGCTCCAATGTCAAATTGTTTGCCATCTCAAGCCACTTCATTTTGTTATGTTTCTTTTTATTTGTCACTTCTCTTTATGTCAGAATTGCAAATATAACTTATTTTTCAAGCCCCAATTTTAATGGCTCAACATTTATTCCGGAGGATAGCAACTTCAACTTCAACTTTTGATTCCTGCATAAACTTTTTTTTTATTCTAATGCATGAACACAAGATGAACTCAGACAGCAATTAAATAATGTAGTGAAATATCCACTGAGGTTAACTTTTGCACCATTAAAAATGAGAAAGTAGTAAAATCTAATATAAATTGGACTTTTTTTTAGCATTTACAGTTATTACCGAAATCATTACGGCATAAATTTGGAGGATATTATTTTTGCTTTCAGACACTTCGGCATTGAGAATTTATATCAGTCAAAGCAATGCCTCATTGGCACACAAAGCAGTTTGATTCGTGTTCGAGGTTAAATTCCATTCCTCTTCCCTTTTATGAATCAGGCTTTGTGCTGTCCCATCAATCCCACAGTTCTGACATGTTTCAACATAATTAAGAAATAGAGGTTACGGTTTTGATCTCTCACAACACTACAAGTTCAACTATTTAATGAATAGTGGTAAATCTATAGCGATGCTGGTATTTTTTGGATCTTGAAACTCGCGATGACGCTTTCAGCAATGAAAGAATCTCCTATTATGCATGACTCTGCAACAAAAAGTAAATTGCTGCATGCAAAACCATGGAAAATGATGAATACTGGAGATAAAGAGATAGAATATTATAAATAATTCAATTTGTACTCCAACACAAACAATAATTGTTTCAGAGATAGTAGGAACTGCAAATGCTGGAGAATCTGAGACAAGGTGTAGAGCTGGATGAACACAATTTTTTTTTTCCTGAAGAAAGGTCTAGGCCCCAAACGTTAGCCTTCTTGCTCCTCTGAAGCTGCTTGGCCTGCTGAGTGCATCCAGCTCTACACCTTGTTATCACAAACAATAATTGAATGTGTTTGTACATGAAACAAAGCAAAATAGCAGGAAAAACAGACAATCTGAAAGGCAAATCAATTTTGACTTTATGTCAAGGGAGTAAGTGGAGAACAGTCGGGAATACTCTCTCCAGCTGTACAATATGGCGACGAGATTATTTCTGGAGTATTGTGAGCAGCTGTGAGTACTATCGACAAAACAATGGAGAACAAAGAGCTGTATAGTTCAGGAACAGGGCTCTGAACAGGGACACCAAGCCTTTTTGGGGACACGATACCTTTCTAAATCAACATTTTGCCTCCACGTGATCTGTATTCCCTTATCCATATACATCGTCTATCCATGTATCGGTCAAGATCACTCTGAAATATTGCTATTGAATGTGATTCGAGCACCTCCTCTGGCAACATATTCCAGGAATTTACCGCCCTCTGTCTAAGGTCAAAACAAAAGGAAAAACGAATGCCTCTCACGTCTCGTTCAAATGTTTCCTTTTTTTGCCATAAACCTATTTCCCGAGGGTTGGACATTTCTACACAAGGGAAGAAAAAAGTAAATTCCGACAATCCAGTCTCTCCGTACCACTCAAAATCTTCTAAACCTCCGTCAAGTCGCCTCTCAGCTTTGATGTTCAACTGAAACCAAACTGAGTTTGTCCAATCTCGCTTCATAGCTAACACACTTATGCTGGGTAACACTTTGGCAAATATTTTCAGTATCTTCTCCAGCGTCTCCCTATCCTTCTGGTAGTGTAGGGACCAGAACTGCAGGTAATATTCCAAATGTGGCCTAGCTATAGAACAACACAGGTGAAGCATGAGTTGTCGATTTTTATATCAGTGTTCCAACAGATGAAGATAAGCTTGCTGTGTGCTTTTTTGAGCACTTTATCCACTTGTGCTGCCATTATCAGGGAACGGTGGACATGCGCGGCTAGATATCTTTTTTTTAATGCTTCGAAGTGTTCTGCTTTTTACCGTAAACTCCCCTCCTGCGTTCTCCTTTCAAAAGGCATCAGCTCGCATTGTTCCAGAATAAGTTCCATCTGTCATTTCTCCGCCTAAGTCTGCATCTGATCTATACCCTGCTGTATCCTCTGCAATGCTTCTCATTATCCTAGATCACTCAACCATTCTTTCGTCACAAACTTGATAATCAGACCACTAACATTCTCCATGAAATCGTATAAATATATTACACACAACAGGAGCTGCAGGAACTGAGATAACAAGCATGGGGCTGGATGAACACAGCAGGTCAAGCAGCATCATAGGAGCAGGAACTGATCTCCGTTGAACACCACTGGTCACAGATTTCCATTCAGCATAGTCTGCTTCCACAGCTACTCTCTGACTTCTATGACCAGGTAAGTTCTATATTTATCTTACCAGCTCACCACGGATGCTACATGGCTTCTCCTTCTGTATCAGCCTCCCACGAAGTACCTTGTCAAACGTCTTGCTAAAGTACATATAGGCAGCGTCTACTGCTCTGCCCTCATCAATCTTTTTTCTCACTTCCGCAAAAAATCTCAATTAAGTTTGTGAGTCACGAGGTCACACACCCATAACCATGCTTCCTGTCGTTAATACTACCATATGTTTCCAAATGTCAATAACCCCTTGTCCCTAAGAGTCATCTCCCTGTTAGTCTTCTGTAAAAAAGGGAACAAAGTTTGTTTACTCTACAGAGTTCTGTAACTGGGATAGGCTGATTAGGCAAGGATTGTCTTCCCCAGAGCGTTGGAAGGTGAGGGGTGTGCCTTTAGTGATTTATACAACCACAAGGTACATGGAAAGTGTGACGAATCCAGGTCTTTTTTCCCCCCCAGGATAAGGGAGACCAAACAAAAGTCATGGTTTGAAAGTGAGAGTGGAAAGATTTAAAAAGACGCAAGGACTAATGTTTTTACTCAGAGATTCCGTCAAACGTAGAAAGAATTGCCAGATGAAGTGGTGAATGCATGTATAGTTGCAGCATTTAAAAGATATTTGGAAAAATTCATGAATAGGAAATGTTGGAGGGATATGGCCCAAGCGCAGGCAGGTGGGACTAGTTTAGTTTGGGAACATGGTCAGCTTGGTCTGATTGGACTGAAGGATCTATTTCCGTGTTTCCATGCTGTATGACTAAACTGGCAATGGGGTCGATCACCTTCTATGCATAAATGTCAGGATAAGATACTAGTCAACTTGGCAACCTACTAAATATTCAAGTTGCAAACGGATAAGAACCCAATAATTTCTAATGGGCTGACATACTGATAAGTCCCCTGAAAGTGATGAGATATCTCATCAGACATCGAACAAATAGTTAAAGACGTAGTGGATGCACAAGCACTTATGTTCTAGAATTACACAGATTCTGAAACCTCCAAGAGAAAAGGAAAACTACCAATTCTCATTTAAAAAGGGAAGAAATCAAATAGATGCAATGACTTCTGTTGCAACCTTTGGTTGGTAAATTGTTCACATCTAATTTAAAATCCGTAATAAAAGAGCATTTAGAAGTGCATAACATGATTATGAGGCGTCCTATAGCTTTCTGAAGGCGAACTCAAGCCTGGAAAATGTATGAGAATTATCTGAGAAGGCAGCAGGCAGGAAATAGTGCATGTGATGTATTTGGATTTTCAGAAGACTTTTGATAAGTTACCACACATTAGGCTACTTAATAAGTATAACAGTCCATGTTTTAAGTTAGTATATTAACACAGGTAGGGGGTCATCGAACTAGTAGAAGGCACAGTATTTGGCAAAGGGATCATTTTCATAGTTGGCATCGGATAAATAGGAGCGAGTGCTTCCGGGATAAGTGCTGACCACGATTTTGCACGATATATATCAATGAGTCGGATGAAAAAAGTAAAGTTATTATCACAAATATTCCCGATTACACAAAGATAGATGTAAGGCAATGGTGAGGATCTGAGGTAGTATATTAACAGGGTAAATGAGTAGACAAAAATGCAGAGGAAATATATTGTGGGAAATAACGATGTTTTGCGCTTTGACAGGAAGAATACAAGACAGAAATACTACGTAAATAGAGAAGTCTTCAGGGAATTTCAGAAGAGTGGGATCTGATGTGTCCTTGTCCTTGAATCAAAGGAAAATTAAAAACGAAGTTCAGCTAGAATTATTGAAGGCAAATAGAATGTTTGGCTTTATTTCAATGTGAATGTGGATAGAAGTAAGAAGGCGATCGATAAAACTATTCAGGGTACCAGCCTGAACATAGCTGGAATACGTTGAACAGTTTAATCCTCACATTTTTAAACTATACTGGTATTGGAGAAGGTCCAGGAAGAAAAAGTTCCCTTGCTTGATGCCAGGTATAGAGGGACAGTCTTATGAGGTGGATTCGGGGAGGTCGGATCTGTACTCAGGAGAATATAGATAAAATGAGAGTCGGTCCTATTGAAACATACAAGAAACATATATATCTTATTCTGTTTACAAACTAACTCCCTCCTTTAAAGTGGAAGAAAAAGACTGCAAATACTTAACAGCGCAGACAGAGAGAGAAAACATGATGGCACTTCCATGTAAACATTTGATTTTTCCAAGACAACCCTAGTAGAACTGCATAAATTAGTTTTAATGCAAATTGGACAATTACTTCACAGAAAATTTAAAAGGGAGAGGCAGAAAGCAGAAATTGAGGTGAATTAGGGATATATACGCAAAACTACCGGAATAGCTGTGATGGATCAAATGTTCTGCTGATGTGCAATGTCATTTTATACTTAAATTGCTACATTTATCTCTATTCAGCCCTGTACTTTATACCAGCTGAAACCTCTTGTACCATTAAAAGAAAAAACTTGTGTTGTGTGATTGGATAATTGAATATTTTATGAAAGACAATTGTATTCTCGACAGTGTTGTGTTTCTGTTGTGCAGTGATTATCATGTTCAGACCTTTACTATTTGGAACAAGACGCAGACATTATTGAAACTCAGAAATAGGAAAATTGTGGCTTGGTCTCTTTTGTATTAACAGAACGGTTTCTTTACAGACAAATGTTCTTTTCAATGTTTTCTTTTCGATCCTTTCACATAGCTCGTTGTGGAGTTAAAGGAAAAAGAAGTTACAACAGATTGCATAAGTCCCCAGTCATTTAATGAATCAAATCTTACATAAATTTTATTGAGGCATCGCTTTGCATCTCAGATTGTTGTGATTTGACAAGACAATTTCCCAGAATTTAAATACAAAGGCTGCAATTTGTCATTTAGGTCGGTCGCTAGGCCAATGTTTTCTGCTTTATCTTTGGCATGCGATGCTTCTCATTTGTGATTTCCACGCGAAAAGGTCCCAGTTAGAAAAGAAAGAAGAAAAAGTTATCACAAATTTTTGATGTCATGGTAAATATATGTCACTTGGTTTATGTTTTCTGTTCAATGTTAACTCAAGACAATACGTTTGACGGTGCATTTTCATCTTCCATGCTGATCGCTCAGATTCGTGTGGCTTACTTACCGGGGTATATTATCACGTTTCTTTTACCCAGATAGTCTCTCAGTTTGAAAGAGAGCGGCAATATGACAGAACGAGATCATCTAAATTTAAGCAACAATTGCCAACGTTTGAAGACTGCAGGATGAGAAAATTATCTTATCTGTGCTGAGGTAACAATAATTGGACCTCAGGACTTTCGTTGGACGATCATTTGAAAATTTGAAATCATGGAGGAATTGAGGTGCCAGGTTTAAAGCACAGACGCCCTCTTGCAATAACTGGCATGGCCACTTCTAACCAATAGGACTACCAAAATTCTAGTCGATATACAGAAAGATTATCACAAGGGAAATGAACAATAACTGGAAAGGACTCAAATTTATGAGGCACATAGTAATACGTAAGTTACTTTGAAAATTATCTGAAAAATCTAAGCTTCTTAGAATGGACTAAGAACAACTGATGTTCTACGTTTTTGTCACTATATTGTTAGATTATTCTGTATCCATGTGTAACAGTAAACTGCATTGTTTCCTTTTCTCTGCAGTAGTTCATATAATTATTGCTAAGTCAAAGTCTGACATTCCATCCGTAATTTCATTGTCGCTCTACTTACTAATCATGGAGTATAGCAGTTTAAGAAGGCAGCTCATTACCACTCTATCAAGTGAAACAAGGGATGCGCAATAAATGCTGCCTAGCCAGAGACGCCCTCGACACAATTTTGTCAAGCCTTGGAATGTGTTTTCTTAGAAAACCTCCTTGTTGTGGAGAAAAAAAAGTGAAGTTTGAAGAATTAGAATAAAAACAAAATTGATCATTGATCAACTGTTGGACAACATCATTTTCCGATTTTAGATTATGATATTCTCTCCTGTACTGCTCCGAATTTCGGCCGAATCATTACAATTAGAATGAGGTTTTTTGTCACTTGTGCTCAACTACAGGACAAACAGTGTAGTGAATAGTGTACCAAGTCGCCATTTTCCTGCTCCTATGATGCTGCTTGACCTGCTGTGTTCATCCAGCCCCATGCTTGTTATCTCGGATTCTCCAGCATCTGCAGTACCTTTTATCTCTGATAGGCATTAACGTACCTGGATATAAAATCTTAGTTAAAGGTGTAGAAAAATAAAGAAATAAG
The DNA here is from genome assembly GCA_024137785.1 of Ginglymostoma cirratum. NCBI lineage: Eukaryota > Metazoa > Chordata > Chondrichthyes > Orectolobiformes > Ginglymostomatidae > Ginglymostoma > Ginglymostoma cirratum. The sequence goes on along the minus strand of JAHRHZ010000124.1, from coordinate 53,636 downwards.
GTTGAGTGTTATAGTGCTTAAATGCTAAGCTATGGACCTGGCTCGAGTCCAACACAAGCAGGACACCGTCCCTACAGGGCTTCCACTCTCGACTCGATTCTCCCCGCTCTCCTCCATGCTGTACTCGATCTCCCGCCCGCTGGGCTGTCTTCTGACCACGCTCCTCCTCACTGGACTTGATCACTTCACTCTGTTCTGTGTCTCTCCCTCACTGGGCTCGATCTCCCCATGGTGGGCTCGCTGTTCTCTGCGATACTTAAAATAATAAAACAGCGGGAAAACTCAAGAGAAGATACAAAAAGAAGATAAGAAGAGAAAGGGAAAATGGGTGGAGCGCATGAGCCAAAGTTCCGGAACATTGTCTGCCGCCATCTCTGTGGCCGTGACCTGCACTGAATCATACGTTGAAAAGAAAATAAACATTGTTGGGTAATAACATTACACTGACTGTGATCTTATCTAGGGAGGTAAGGTTGTGTCAGCTCTTTGTGCAATATATTTGTATCCTTGGTTCGCAACAAGGCAGGAAATATTCATATGAATCGTGAATGTCACTGTAAATAAAAATTGTCTCGTTCACATTCTCTGTAAATAACTGACTCGAGTCAATGGTTAGAAAGATTGAATGTACTTGCTTTTGAAAATGTGTTCAGAAAGTTTAGAAGGCTTCAACTGCCGTGAGAGTTTCAGCAGAAAAATATTGGTCTTAGTTGGAACCCATAGTTGCCTTAGCAGTCTATTCATTCAACAAATAAAATTAATTGATTTACTCAGGCGGTTGAAACACGTACATCACTATCTCAAATACTGGCCAACAATAGCCTGTGCTCTGAAAGACAGATAGCAGAGACAGCGTTGCGTCAGAACAATACAGGTGATTCCAATTACAAAGCTGACTCATTCTTTAAGTTTTCGAAGATAGTCGAAGTGTTCTGCAACTTTCTCATTGTAAAATCACACAATGTCTCCGCGGCATTCAGATTTTCAGCCAAACTGTAATTTACAAGCCAATTTCCGTAAGTGAAAAGAGACGACAGTTCGGCTCCTGTTTTCGGCACTGGGACAACGATATTTGCAACATTATGAAGAGGAGTGGTCTGATTTGCATTTTCTGTGAAATGTAAACCAAGACAACATTTGAGAGGAATACTGCAAATAAACTTAGTGGATCAGTGAAAAGAGAAACAATTTTTCTCTCAAATGCTGCCAGATCTTGTAAATTCCTCCAGCGCTTTATCTATTTCTTTCAGTTTTCCAGCATCCACAGTGTTTTGTTTACATTTACAAAACTTTTGTTATTCATCGTGTCTGAAAATCTGTCGGGCAATATTCAGAAGGCTTGAACTTTCATGGTAGTTTTAATCGAAGACCATATTCGAAAAAGTTTCTGCAGATGCAATCACCACTATAATTCAATGGAAAGAGACTCTGGAGGATCGGCAGTTGAACTTTGAAAAATTAATCGGAGTGGTATCAATCATTGCATCAATCATGAAATCAGTGAGTGGGAATAGCATGTGAGAAGCAGCAATAAATCATAAAACTGAAAAGAGGGGCAAACAGTGGAAAATACTATCACCAGGGGAACGATGGCTTCAATCTGGCAAATGCGTGAGACCTCATGTCCTTCACCACAGGGCCCTCGCAGCATGGCCAGAGAGATTTTCAATTCATGGACTTATTTTTTTTAAATCTATAGATTCGAGGGACGTCACTTTTGGTGACCACATAGCAAATAGAACTACTTTCTTTACTTTTTCTTTGAACAGGGACGACAAGGAAAGCAGGAAATCGCGTGCTAGTTAAATTAACATCCTTTAGAGGAAAAATGTTTGAGATATTGTAGCAAGGCACTTCAGTCCAAAATTACCAGGCATAATCAACATGTTTGTGAAATGGAAATCATATGTATTTTATCTACTGGAGTTGTTTGAGTCAGTGACATATGTTCTGTATAAAAGGAAAACAGCAGTCATATTGTCCAGAGATAGCAGGAACTGCTGATACTGGAGAATCTGAGATAACAAGGTGCAGAGCTGGATGAACACAGCAGGCCAAGCAACATCAGAGGAGCAGCAAAGCTGACGTTTCAGCTCTGGACTCTTTTTCATGAACCAGACTCGAAACATCAACTTTCCTGCTCCCCTGATGCTGCTTGGCCTGCTGTGTTCATCCAGCTCTACACTTTGTTATCTCTGTTAAGTCATATTGTTCTTTCTTTTCAAATAGGTATTTGATGAAACATTGCATCATAAATCATTATTAAAAATAGAAGACTAGGGCATAAAGGGTAACATATTGATATGGATATAGATCAGCTGCAAAACAAAAAGTAGAGCGTCTGCTGAACTAGATGTTTCTTTTTGAAAGTTGGAAAATATGTGTCAAAGGATTCAGTGGATCAGAGTTAACATTTTGTGTTGAGTAGCTCTTCCTCAGAACTAATCTTTGTGAACCCTTTCAAGTTCCACAACGTCTCTCATATATCATGGAGAACAGAATTGAACACAGTATTCGAAAACTGGCTTAAAAATGTCCTGTACAGCGGCAACATGATATCCGACTCCAATACTCAATGCTCTGACCAGTAAAGGCTGACGTAGCAAATGCCTTCCTCCCAAATTTTTGTAGCTTGGAGTGCACTTTCAAGGAAATATTGACATGCATCGCAAGGTCTCTTTGTTCTGCAACACTTGTCAGGACCTCACCAAGCCCTGCCCGACTGTGCCTCACCAAACTGCAGTACCTCACACTTACATAAATTAAACTCTTTGCGTCACTTTTCGACCCATTGCCCAATCTGATTAACGAAACGTTGTGCTCTGCGATACTCTACTTTATTGCCTACCTCACTACCAATTTTGGTGTCATCTTGACCAGAGTCTCAATTTCTCTACTCATCCAGCATTCCCTACACATTCCAGCCTTGCCCTGCACCAGAAAGAGAACATGCCGTCTCTGAACTCTCCTTATCTCATTTCTTAAGGCCTCCCACTTTCCAGCCGTCCTTTTACACGCCCCAATGAAATTTTGGGAATTATTGCCTAATACAGTGAAAGTTACTATACCTCCAATTTAGAACAACTTTTGATCAGGTCGGTCCTTCTCCACAACTATTTAAAACGATTCGAATTATGATCACTGGCCCCAACGTGCACAACTCAGTCACTTGCCCTGCCTTATTTCCGACGAGAAGCTCACGTTTTGCTTCCCTTCAAATAGGTACATCCACATACTGAATAAGAATATTTTATTTTACACACTTGACAAATTCCTCTCTATTCAATTCCTCATCACTATCGCAGTCTAACTCTATGTTCGGAATGTTAAATTCCCACACCATTACAATCCTAGTGTTAATACACATAATTGAGACCTCCATACATATTTGCTTCACAATTTCCTGCTGACGATTGGGACAGCGTATAGTAAAATCCCAATAAGTTTTATTTTATCCCTTTCTTATTTCTCAGTTCCACTCAAATAACTTCCTTGAACACATTCCCAGGAATATTCACCCTTAAGTACAACCGCAATGTGATCCCTAAACAAATACGTAATTTCCCCTTTCCACCCACCTCCCCTCCACCATCATTGCTAAAGCATCTATATTCCAGAATATTAAGCAAACAGCCATATCAACCCCTGAGCCACGTTTCTGTATTAGTTATGACGTCTCAGTCCCATGTTTCCAACTATGCCTTCAGTTCATCTGTCCTATCTGTCAGGCCAATTGCAGTGAAATCAATTCAGTTTAATTTATCGGTCCAACCTTGTTCCTTGCCTTGCTCTTGCCTGTCTTGACTGTGGTCCTCTTCTCAACTGTACCGATCTTAGACATATTTCATTTCCCACAATCTGTTGAGGTCCCCACCATTTAATAGTTCAAAACTTCCCGAGCAGCACTCGAAAATCTCAGTGCCAGTTTATTATACCTTTCCAATTCAGGTGCAGCCATAACTTCTTATAGAGGTCACTTCTAACCCAGGAGAGATTCTAATTATCCAATAATGTGATTCCATCTTCGCTGAACCAGCTGCTGAGCCACGCATTCATCTGCTGTACCCTTACATTCTGACTCTGACTAGTACTCGGCAAAATGAGCAATCCTCACTCTCGAGGGCCTACTTTCTAAGCTCCTGTCTAATTTCCTATACTCTCTCAACAGAAATTCGTTCCTTTTCACCTTATATATGATTGGTACTAAAGTGCACAACGACCTCCTGCTGGTCACTCTCCCTTTTGAGAATATTCTGCTTGCTGCCCGAGGCCTCCTTGACTCTGCCATCAGGGAGGCAATACATCATTCTAATCTCTCACTGTCGGCCCCTTACTAGAGAGTCCCCTATAACAATCGACTGCTTGGAACCAGACGTATGCCCCATTAGAGAAGAGCCGTGTCCCGGTACCAGAAACCTGGCTGTCAATGTTACACTCCCTTGAGCATCCATCATTCCCTACGTTTGCAATGCTGCACATTTGTTTAAGATGAGGATAGCCGTTGCAGATTCCAGCACGATCTACTTACCGTTTCTACCTTTCCTTGACGAATTCCATATGCCTGATTATTTTTGATGAACTGCCATTCATCACATCCAGCAGAGGGCGACTGAGAGCGAGCTAGATAGAGAAAGAGAGGCAACCACCTGCACTGAGGAGTATACTCAAATATACCGTTTTGGATACAGTATGGGAGATGACCATTCAGTGTAAAGCAGCAATTGCCAGGTCAATGACACTACGATGGCTGTGGGGCACAGCTGGGAAGGGTAAAGATTAAACAGGGCTTTAGTGAAAGGAGGCTCGATTGTTAGGGGGACATGATGGAGATTCTGTGGATACGGACAGGAATCAAGGATGGTGTACTTCTTTCTTGGTGCCAGGGTGCAGGATATTCTCAAGGGAGAGGGTGAGAAACCAGAAGTAATTGTGCGCGTTGGCACAAATGATATACGTAAAATTATGTGATACGGAGGGATTATAGAAAGCTAGGAATGAGGTTAAAAACCAGGACTTCGACTATCATAATCACCGGATTACTTCCAGCGCCACGTGCAAGTGAAGACAAGGGGGATATGGCAGATGAATGCGTGGTTAAAGAATTGTTGCAAGGTGCGGGGATTCAGATTCCTGGATCTTTTGGCATCATTTTGGGAGCGGAAGTGACCTGTTCAAGAAGGACGGCTTCCATCTGAACTGAAGGGGGCCAATATCCTGGCGAGTAAATTTGCTAGCGCTACATTGGCAGGAGCCGGTGGGGGCGGGGGGGACTGGTGCTGGTATCCTGAATAGCAGGGAGGCAAGAGCGAGGCTGGAAGAAGATACCGAAATCGGAAATAGCAAGTTAAAGAGACATGTAATTCTGAAACAGTGCAGGAAGTGAAGAATGCTTATTGGATTAAATTGCATCTATTTCGAAGAAAGACGTCTGACAGGCAAGGCTGATGAACTCAGGTTGCGGACAGGTTCGTGGGGCTCGGATTTTGTAGCCAGTACAGAAATATGGCTAAGAGAGGGGCAGAACTGGCAGTTTATTGTGCCATGTTGCAGGTGCTTTAGGCGGGGCGGAATTGGAGGAAACAAGAGAGGGAGATTTGTATTTTTGATTAAGGTTAGTACCGCAGCAGTAGTCAAGGATGAAATAAGTGAGGGACCATGCAGTGTGGCTGGAACTACGTCATAAGAAGGGGATAGTGACGTCATTATGGTTGCAGTGTAGGTCCCCAAGTAGCGAATGAGAAGTACAGGAATAAGTATGCAGGGAGAAGGCGGAGACATGCAAGAGAATTAGGTTTGTCATGGTGGGGGTGTTAATTTTCCTAACACAGACTGGGACTGCCATTGTTTTAAGAGTTTAGATAAGGTGAAATTTGTTAAATGTGTTCTGGGAATTGTTAAATCTCTGGGAAGCTAGGGAGGAGATGGCGGAGCCTTTGGCCTTGATCTTTGAGTCGTCAGTGGCTACAGGTTTAGTACCAGATGACTGGAGGATTGCAAATGTTGTGCCCTTGTTCAAGAAGGGCAGTAGAGATGACCCAGGTAATTATAGACCAGTGAGCCTTACATCTGTTGGAGGAAAAGTTTTGGAAAGGATTATAAGAGATAGGATTTATAATCATCTAGCAAGTGGAGCAAATCTATCAAGCAAATTTGATTGGAGATAGTCAACATGGATTCGTCAAGGGCAGGTCGTGTCTCACAAACCTCATTGAGTTTTTTGAGAAGGTGACCAAGCATGTGGATGAGGGTAGGGCAGTTGATGTGGTGTACATGGACTTCAGTAAAGCCTTTGATAAGGTTCCACATGGTAGGCTATTGGAGAAAATGCGGAGGCATGGGATTGAGGGATATTTAGCAGTTTGGATTAGAAATTGGCTTTCTGAAAGAAGGCAAAGAGTGGTGGTTGATGGAAAATATTCAGCCTGGAGTCCGGTTACTAGTGGTGTGCCACAAGGATCTGTTTTGGGACCACTGCTGTTTGTCATTTTTATAAATGACTTGGACGCAGGCATAGGTGGATGGGTTAGTAAGTTTGCAGATGACACTAAAGTCGGTGGAGTGGTGGACAGTGTGGAAGAATGTTGCAGATTGCAGGGAGACTTGGATAAACTGCAGAATTGGGCTGAAAGGTGGCAAATGGAGGTCAATGCAGATAAATGTGAGGTGATTCACTTTGGGAAGAATAATAGGAAGGCAGAATACTGGGTCAATGGAAAGATTCTTGGTAGTGTGGATGTGCAGAAGGATCTTGGTGTCCAGGTACATAGATCCCTGAAAGTTGCCACCCAGGTTGATAGTGCTGTTAAGAAGGCATACGGTGTGTTAGGTTTCATTGGTAGAGGGATTGAGTTCCAGAGCGGTGATGTCATGCTGCAACTGTACAAAACACTAGTGCGGCCTCACTTGGAATATTGCGTACAGTTCTGGTCGCCCCATTACAGGAAGGATGTGGAAGCAGTGGAAAAGGTGCAGAGGAGATTTACCAGGATGTTGCCTGGTCTGGAGTGAAGGTCTTATGAGGAAAGACTGAGGGACTTGGGTCTGTTCTCATTGGAGAGAAGAAGGCTACGAGGGGATTTGATAGAGACCTACAAAATGATCAGAGGATTAGATAGGGTGGACAGCGAGAGTCTTTTTCCTAGGATGATGACGTCGGCTAGTCCGAGGGGGCATAGCTGCAAATTGAGGGGTGATAGATTTAAGACAGATGTCAGAGGCAGGTTCTTTCCTCAGAGAGTGGCAAGGGCGTGGAATGCCTTGCCTGCCAATGTAGTTAACTCAGCCACATTATGGGCATTTAAACAGTCCTTGGATAAGCATATGGATGATGATGGGATAGTGTAGGGGGATGGGCTTAGATTAGTTCACAGGTCGGCGCAACATCGAGAGCCGAAGGGCCTGTTCTGCGCTGTATTGTTCTATGTTCTATATTCTATGTTCGGAAAAGTTTCTTCAAGCAGAGGGGAAATGGCTAAATTCGATCTGCTTCTGGGATCTAGGGCAGAAGAGTTGACTGAGGTGACAGTGGGGGAGCACTTTTGGACCAGTGATTATAGTTCTATTAAGTTTAAAAGATTTATGGAGAATGACAGAACTGGTCCACAGTTGCAAGTTATAAACTGGGGCATGGAGGATTTTGACAAATTAAACAGGAGCTTACAGGGGTTGATTGGAGTAATTTGTTTGCAGGCAAAGCAACCTCTGGCAAGGTGGAGGCCTTTAAATGTATGATATCGAGAGACTAAGTCGATATGTTCCAGTGGGGGTGAATGGCAAAGTTGGCAGGAGTAGGGTACCCTGAATGACAAAAGATATTGAGGGTTTGACCAGAAAAATAAAAGGAGGCATCGCTCACGAGCAGTCAGCTGGGATCAAGGGAATCCTTAAAGGTATATAGGGTACGCAGGAGTGTACTGAATAAGGAAAGCAGAAGGGCGAAAAGGGTGCACGAGATAGCTTTGGCTGAGAAGATTAGAATGAATCCAAAAATATTCTTTCACTATATTAAGAGGACAAATAATAACTAGAGTGAGAATAGGACTCCTCAAAGACCAAAGTGGACATGTATGTGTAGAACCACTGGAGATGTGCGAAGTCCTTAATGAATACTTCTCCTCTGTGTTTGCTGTGGAGAAAGACATGAAGACTTGGGACATTCGGGAAGTTATTGGCAATATTGGGGCAGCCCATATCACAATGGAGATGGTGTTGGATATGTCAGAATACATGAAGGGAATAAATTTCTTGTTCCTGGCCAGATATATCCAAGAACACTGCAAGATATTAGAGAAAAAAATTGCGGGGCCCGAGGTGATACTTCGCCACGGGTGAGGCCCTGGAAGAGTGGAGGGAAGTGAAAGTTGTGCCCTTATTCAAGAAGGGCTGCAAAGAAAAATATGAAAATTTAAGACCAGGAAGCTTAATGTCTTTGGTAGGTAAGTCACTTGAGAAGATTCTGAGTGATAAGAAATGCATGCATTTAGAAGACGCAGTTTGATTAGCAGCAGTCAGCATGGCTTTATGCTTGGGAGATCATGCCACACAAATCTTTCTGAGTTCTTTAATGAATTAAGAGGAAGGCTGATGGGGTAGGGTGGTAGAAGTAGATATATGCATTTCAGTGAGGCTTTTGATATGGTTTCACATGAAAGGCTGACTGGAAGGTTAGATCGTATGGAATCCAGTGAAAGCTGGCAAATTGGGTACACAGTTGGTTTGATGGTAGTAATCAGAGTGTAATAGTGGAAGGATGCTTGTCAGACTGGCAGGCTGAGACTGGTATTGCCTTTATGGGTCAGTGCTGGGCCCATGGCAGTTGTTTACATATATCAGTTCTGAGGAAGTTACATCGGACCCGAAAGGTTAACTCTGATTTTCTTTCACAGATGCTGCCAGATCTGCTGAGATTTTCCAGAAACTTTGTTGCCTCTGTTATCCTTTTCACTGAGTATCTTAAAACTCACAGTATTATGGTCACTACTCCACAAATATTCTCCCAGTGAAATTTCGCTCACTTGGCTGGGCTCTTTTCGAAAAATCAGCACCAGTATAACCCATTCCCTGGTTGGACTGCTTAAATATTGTGTCCAGAATACCTGCTGAACGGTACTTAGAAATTCTGCCTCATCAAGCCCCTAGCACAAACGGATTCCCAGCCAAATTGGGAGATACAAAAATCAATCACAACAACCCTGCTGTTTTTAAATCTTAGATACTTTTTTTTAACCAGTTATGCAACTCACCCACCCGTTTTACATCCCCTTCTATCACATATGAAACATCTAAAGCCTGCAACATTCAGCTGCCAGCGCTGTCCCTTTTTCAGCCAGGTCTCCTCAATCGCAACAATGGCATAGTTGCAAGTACTAACTAAAGAGCTAAGTTGATCTACCTTGCCTATTATACTGCTTGCATTGAAACAAATGCATTTCAGACTACCTTCCTATCTCTTTTCAGCACAGTTTCCCTGCCCGCTCTTATTCTTAGTCATGTTGGCCTTGGTTTCTACATCTCCCTCATTTCCTGCATTTGCTGCCCTACTGCACGGATTCCAATTCCCCTGCCACATGAGTCTTAACCCTCCCCAGCCACTCGACGAAATACCATCTCCCAAAGACATCAGTCCCGGTCCTGCCCAGGATGTGCAGGTTCTACCACATCCCTCCAGAACCGTTCCCAAAGCCTCACGAATCTAAAACACTTTCGCCCATACCATCTTTTCAGTCACGTGTTCTTCCTGTATATTCTGCTGCTTCTACTCTGACTAGCTCGTGGCACTGGTAGTAGTCCCGAGGTAACTACTTTTGAGGACTTACATTTCAACTTTCTTCCTAGTTCTCTACATTCTGCTTTTTGCGCAGTATTCCTTTTCTTTAACTATGTTGTTACTACCATCATGTACCATGACCACTGGTTGATTGCCCTCCTCTCCCTCAGAATGTCCTGAAACCACATTGACAAAACCATGATCCTAACACCAGGGAGGCAAGCCACCTTCCTGGACTCCAGTCTGCAGTAACAGAAAAGCTAATCAATCCTTTTACGATTTAACTCCCTATAACAATTAGTATTATGTACCTATTTCTCCCTCTCTGTCCTGAAGAACCAACCATGGTGCCATGAATTTGGGTGCTGTTGTTAACCCCTGAGAGGCCACTCCACTCAAGAGTAGCCAAAAAGATACATCAGTTGTGCAGCGGAATGGCGACGTGAGACTCCTGCAATGCCTGCTTAGCACTCTTCCTCTGCCTGTTTGTTACCCATTCGTAGGTCAGTGTGAAATTTCACAGTTAGATTTTCTTGCATTGAACTCCAATGTCCAGAGTAGCTTGTAACATCATGGCCATTCAGCTGTGAAAGTGCCCTGCCCAGTTTCTTTTTGAACTCAAAAGACGCTCTCTGACTGCCTTCCAAAATGGCCTCCTCCTCGTTCCCTTTTCTCCCAGTTAATGTACCATTGAGATTTTTTTTTCAAATTACAGTCAGAGGGGAAATATTTACAGGGGAACTGAGGGGAAACGTTTTCAGACAGCGAGCGCTTCGCACGTGAAACATGCTGCCAGAAGAAATGGTAGATATATTTGAAATTAAAATATTAAAAGAAACTTTTGAACAGGCAGATTGAGAAGAACGGTTCAGAGAGATATCGCCAAATGCAGGCAAATAGGTTAGTTCAGTTTAGGAAACCTGGTCGAACGGAAGTGTTGGCCTGAAGGATGTGTTTCTGAGCCTTATGACTCTCTGACATTCAGAATGCAGCCTTTATATTTATCAGAGAGGCCTTGATTGGTAATTAACTGAAACTGGGAGTACTGACTTTCTATTTCATGGCAACATAGATGTGTCGCTTAAGAAGACAGAAGTGGTTTGCATAATATTTTATTACGATCAGATTAAGTAAGACAGGGAGAGATTTTGCTTGTGGTATAAACATCGTCGCTGACAAAATAGCTTGAAATTCTTACTCTGAACAATGGTTTGATTGCTTCTGGAATTTTCTTATTCACTCACATTTGTCGAGATTCTTCCACTGTTAAAAATTCTCTGGAGCCATCGTGTCTATCCTCCCGCAACCAGCACAATACGTGCCCGCTTACAAGCTTGACTCACTCACCAGTTTAGAACATAGAACATAGAACAGTACAGCACAGTACAGGCCCTTCGGTGCACAATGTTGTGCCGAACTTTTGCCCTAAACCTAAAGGTTTATCTAACCACCAACCCTGCCTTATCCTATCATCCATATGTCTATCTAATAGCTGCTTAAATACCCCTAATAAGACCGACTCCACTACCCTCTCCGGCAATGCATTCCACGCCCCGACCACTCTCTGAGTAAAGAACCTACCTCTGACGTCACCCTATCTCTACCTCCACTCACTTTAAAACTGTGCCATCTCGTAATAGCTACCTCCACCCTAGGAAAATTCTCTGGCTATCCACTCTTCCTATGACTCTGATCATTTTAAGGGTGGCACGGTGGCTCAGTGGTTCGTGCTGCTGCCTCACAGCGCCAGGGACCCAGGTTCGATTCCAGCCTCGGGTGACTGTGTGGAGTTTGCACGCTCTCCCTGTGTCTGCGTGAGTTTCCTCCCACAATCCAAAGATGTGCAGGTTAGGTGGATTGACCACGCTAAATTGCCCATAGTGTTCAGGAATGTGTAGATTAGGTGGGGTGCAAGGGGATGGGTGTGGTTGGGATAGTCTGAGGTTTGGTGTGGACTTGTTGGGCCAAAGGGCCTGTTTCCACACTGTAGGGGATTCTAGATTCTAATAACCTCTACCAAGTCTCCTCTCATCGTTCTAAAGAGAAAAGCCCTAGCTCTCTCAAACTTCCCTCCATTCCAGGAAACATCCTGTTAAATGTCCTCTGCACCACTTCCACATCTTTCCCGTAATGAGGCGGCCAGAACTGGGCACAATACTCCAAGTGAGGCTGAAGCAGGCGTATGTATAGCTGGAAACATAAATTCACAGCTCTTGAACTCAATCCCTCTATTAATGAAAGCTAACACACCATATGCCTTCTTAACAACTCTATCCACCTGGATTGTGGCCTTCCAGGAACTGTGGACATGAACCCCAAGATCCCTCTGCCAAGAGTCTTTCCGTTAACCCTGTATTCTGCTTTCAAATTTGTCCTTCCAAAATGAATCACTCCACACTTCTCAGGGTTAAACTCCGTCTGCCACTTCTCAGCCCAGCTCTGCATCCTATCAATGTCCCTTTGTAACACAGAACAACCCTCTGCACTGTCCACAACTCGACCCACTTTCACATCGTTCGCGAACTCTCTAATCCTCCCTTCCACTCCTACATCCAAATCATTTACAAAAATCACAAATAGAATTTAACGAGCGTTTTCTCACCCCGTGAGATCTTCGTCAATTTGACAGTCAATTACAAGCTTGTGAATGCCAGTACTACAAAAACACTGAGGTGATGGCTGCCTATGACGATATCTCCTTCTTCATGTGCAGCCTGTTTTGCATTGCAGTGGCGAAGTGGATGTCGTGTTGTGGTTAAAAGCATTGCTTGATACCAGGCGTGTAATGCTTTGTCATTCAGGATTTCTTGCATTTTTTATTCATTCATGAGATGAGGGCGTCGCTGACTAGGCAGCATTTATTGCCAATCCCTAATTTCCCAGAGGGCAGTTAAAGGTCGCACGTAGGCCAGGCCAGGTGAGATGAGGATGGCAGCTTCCTTCCTTAAAGGACATGAATGACTAGACGGGTTCTTCCCAACAATCGATACACGGCCATCATTAGATTCTTGATGACAGATATTTGTTGAATTCATATTCCACCATCTGCCATGCTGCGATTCGAACCCGAGTCCCCAAAACATTACTTATGTCCTATATGATAATGTGTCCTAGTATGATAATACCACTAGGTCGTTGCCTCCCTAACTGATTGCTCAAGAAAATGAGCAATTGAATAAAGAGTAAAATTCCATGAATATCGGACTGATGTAATTAGCTGGGAGGTAACCATGTAACTTTGATTTCTCTGTGAATCATTCTTTTATGTAGTTAATGAGAAATCACCTGGAAATGTTTTGTCAACTTACTTCCTGCAAAATGGAATGACTGAAAAAATCAGTGAAAGTAATGCGAAAATGTGATGCAAAACAAAACCATTACAGTGTTAATATCAGAGACTTCAGCTTACTCACTAGACTCAATTTCACGTTGTGGATTTTCACCGTCTGATTCATGGGATCAGAGCCATAGACATCCACTATTGGTCTGGGCGTCATGAGACCAGTGGCATGGAATCTCCAAGAGCTAACTGCCCAAAGTCCCAGGTGTGAAGAAAAGGAAACGACACTCATTCGCTTCCATATATATAAAATATATTTTAAGAGAGAAGTCACACGATACCGGGTTGCAATCCAATAGGCTGATTTGAAATCACAAGATTTTGGAGCATTACCTCTTCGTCAGGTAAAGTGGGGGAACAGCAGACGCACAGACTTTATATACCGACGGATAATGGAAAAGTAATATCAGTTAATTAAGAGGGCCAAATAGTAAATACAAACAGAGAGCGTGGAGAGTGGTAGCTTGAGTAACAAGACTTTGCAGGTGATCAAATGTGTCAAATGGTGTGAATAAAGTGTCAACTGATGAACAGCAAGTGAAGGGATGACGTATGATCCGATGGATAATTGCAAGAAATCAAAAACAGGATGGTAATATAGACTAACCAAATGTCTGGTATAATGTGATATTATAAGCGTTGCATGACGAGTGTGGAACCAAATTAAGAAGCTATCGAAAGCTGTACAAAATAATTGAAGTAGAGAGATAATTAAAAGTTATCAATGTGATGACATCAAAACAGAAGTGTACGATAAATTTTAAAAAAGAACAGTTTGGCACTATTACACATACTGGGACATGAATTCACATTCACATTTCTGGCTGTCCTCATGTGTATGGACCTTTGCTATAAATTCTTGCTCAGAGATTTTACATTGTCGTGTATCTCCAAGGCCACCTTGGAGCACCCTTACCCGAAGATCAGAGGCTGAGATGGCTCAGAAGGATATGGGCCAAGTGCAGGGAAATGGGGTCAGCGTGGATGGACATTTTGGTCGACATGGACCAGTTTGTGCCAAAGGACATGTCTCCATGACGTAGTACACTATGACACTTTAGTAAATTCTGCATTTTTTCTGTTTGCCATTCCATCCAATCCATATGATCCGATAGGATTCGCAAGCAAACACATAATTAAGGTAATATTGAAATTCTCCCTAATCTCACACATCTGAAAGGAACAGTACATCAATCTACTGATGATCTCTGCACCTTAACAACGTCCACCCAGAAAACAGGACAGTTTTACTTGTTGAAAAATACTGTTCAAAGGTTACTTAATATCTACATTTTATGTTTTGTAAGTACATAATCAAGTGACAGATCTCAGTAAAACATGCAGAATTAATATATAAAAAAAACCACAAGTACAGATTTACAAAAAATAAGATTTTTAAAGAACAAAGAAAAAATAACAACATAGTGCAGAAACAGACCTTTCCACACTCCAAGCTTGCAACAACACATTTTGCCCCTCCATACTAAAACTGTCTTTGCTTATAGGATCCATATCCCTGTTTGCCATTTCTTTTCATGTATTCGTTCAGATGTTCCTTGAAAGCTGCTCTTGTGTCTACTTCCGCCATATCCTCTGGCAGCACATTCCAAGCACTCACCACGCTTTATGTGAAGTAATTGCCTCGCATATTTATTTCAAAAATCCCCCCTCACACTTTGAACTGGTGTCCCTCCACCCTGGGAGAAATCTGATTCTTTCCACTCTACCTTTGCTGTTCAAAATCTTATAAACTTCTATCAGGTCTCCCCTCAAAGTCGTGCAAATAGGCAGGGCAATAATCGTTGTCTGTATGGATTTCTGTAAGGCCTTTGATAAAGTTCCGTATTGTAGGCTGCTCTGGAATATTAGGTCACATGGAATCCACGGAGAGCAGGCAAATTGGAAATACAATTGGCTTGATGGTAGGAAGCAGAGAGTAATACTGGAAGGATGCTTGTCTGACAGGACACCAGTGACTAGTGATGCGACTCAAGGGTTGGTGCTGGGCCCATTGTTGTATGTTATCTGTATTGATGACTTGAATGAGCATTACAAGGTATGTTTATTAAATATGCGGATGACACTAGAATCAGCGGCATCATGGACGGTAAGGGACTTTATTAGAAATTGCAGCAGGATCTTTATTGGCTGGGAAAATCAGCTAAGAAATGGCAAATGGATTTTAATGTAGGTAAGTGTGAGGGGTTGTATTTTGGAAAGTCAAATTAAGGTAGGAGTTCCATGATGAATGGTGGGGCTTTAAGGGTGTAGTGGAAGAGAGGGACCTTGGAGTTCAGGTGTAAAGTTCTCTGAAAGTGGAGTCACAGGTAGACAGGGCAATGAAGAAGGCTTTTGGCGCACTGGCCTTCATCAGTCAGAGTAGTGAGTATAGAAGTTTGGAAGTTAAGTTGCTATTATACAAGACGTCAGTGACGGCGCACTTGGAAAATTGTGTTCAGTTTTGATCACCTTGCTGCAGGAAAGATGTTAATAAACTGGAAGGAGTGCAGAAGAAATTTGCAAGGGCGTTACCAGGACTCAAGAGACTGAGTTATAGGGAGAGGTTTGCCAAGTAAGACCTCTTTTTCTTTAGAGCAAAGGAGACTGAGGGGGTATCTTATAGAAGTGTATAAGATCATGAGTCATATGGATAAGGTGAATGCACTCAGTCTTTTACATAGGGCTGGGGAATCAAGGACGAGAAAGCATCAGTTTATGATAAGAGGGGAAAACATATATGCAAACCTGAGGGGCAACGTTTTACATAGAGGGTGGTACGCATATGGAATGATCTGCCAGCAGAAGTGTTCAAAGTGGGTACATTAACAACTTAAAAGGCATCTGGACAAATACAAGAATAGGCCAGGTTTAGAAAGGTATGGGCCAAGTGCAGGAAAATGGGCTTAGCGTGGATGGGCATTTTTGTCGTCATGGACCAGTTTGGGCCAAATGGCCTATCTCTGTGCTGGAGGACCCTGTGCCTCTATAACTATAGCAGTTCTATGCCTATTTCTCCATCCCGCTCTTGCAGAGCCATCACAGTGTCATGAACTTGAGTGCTGCTGTTACCCACTACTTAAGAGTCTTCAAAATGTTATATCTGTTTTGCAGTGGAATAGCCACAGGAGATTCCAGCTTTGCCTGCTTGTAACCCATTCCCTTCCAGCCTGTGGACTCTGAGACTGTGTTGTGAAAAACTGTCTATATGTGCTATCTATAATGTTCTCCACCTTGCGAACGGTGCAGTGTCCTGTTCCAAATCAGAAACTCAGAAGCTTCAGCTGGAGACACTTCTTGCACTCTTATGCTTTATTAGGTATATATTTGCAAAACTTAAAAACAAATACTTTGTCAATCCAGAGTTGTGAGTAGTTCCAATAATGAAGTATCTGGAACGGCAGTGTGAAATTTGACAGTTCATTTTTCTTCCACGGATGCTTGTAACATCATGGCCAGTTAGCTGCGAAAGTTTACTACTCCGTTTCTTCATGAGCTCTAGAGCCGCTCTCTGACTGCAATCCCCAATGGTCGCCTACTCTCTAACTTTTCTCCCGTTTAATGTTTTATTTGTTTTCAAATTGCGGTCAGAGGGGAAATATTTAGAGAGGAAATGAAGGGCAACGTTTTCACACAGTGGGCGCTAAGCACATGAAACATGCTGCTAGAGGATATGGTAGACTTTGGTAAACTTATAATATGAGAAAGTCTTTTTGGACAAGTAGGTGTACAGGAAAAGTTCAGAGAGATGTGAGCCAAATGCAGGCAAATTGAGGCAGTTCAGTTTAGTGAACCTGATCGAATAAGTGTATTGGGCTGAAGGGTCTGTTTCTGAGCCTTATGCAAATCTGACTTTCGGGATGCATCTACTATATTTAGCAGGGAAGCCTTGGTTGGCAGTTAACTGAAACTTTGAGTACTGACGATCCAGTTCATTGGAACATAGATGTGTAGCTTAAGAAAACAGAAATGGTTTGAATAGTATTGTATTATGATCAGACTAAATAAGGTGGGAAGAGATTTCGCTTGTGGTATAAACGTTGGCACTGACAAAATGGGCCGAAAATCCAACGCTGAACAATGGATTGATTGCTTATGGATTTTATTTCTTTTAATTCACTTACATTTGTTGCGATTCTTCTGCAGTTACAAATTCTCTAGAACCATAGAGTCTAATCTCCCACAAGTGGCGCAAGAAGTGTCCGCCGTTAGGCTTGACTCCCTCAACAGTTTAATAAAAGGTTTCTCGCCCTGTGATATTTTCCTCAATTGGGCAGTCAATTGCCAACCTGTGAATACCAGTACTATAAGAACACCGAGATGATGGCTGAATATGACGATAGCTTCTTCTTCATGTGCAACCTGTTTCGCTTTGGAATGGGAGAGTGGGAGAGTGTTGTAGTTAAAGACCTTACTTGAAACCAGACACTATTTATGGTTAATCATTCAAGTTTAATTACTGATCGAAATGAGCAATTAAGTAAAACGGAAAAATACATGAATATGTGACTGATGTAATTGGCTGGAAGGTAAATGCATGACATTGATTTCTGTGGGAACCATGCTTTTATGAAGTTAATGTGGAATCACCTGGAAATGTTTTGTCAACTTATCTTCTGCAAAATGGAATGGCTGAAAAAGCAATGAAAGTACTACGAAAATGTGATACAAAACATAAACATAACAACATTAAGATCAGGGACTTCGGCTGTCTCACTGGATTCAGCCTCACGTTTTTGTATTTTCGCCATCTGACCAGGTTCATGGGATCAGAGCCATGGACTTTCACCATTGGACTGGAGTTCATGAAACCACTGGGATTGACTCTGAGATAGAGATCCAAATGCTTGCTGTCCAAACACCCAGGCATTAAGAAAAGGAAGCGAGACTCAATCGTCTCCATATATTTCAAATATTGTTTATGTGAGAAGTCACGCGTCGCCAGCTTTTAATTCAATAGGTTTAATGAAAATCACAAGATTTTGGAGCGTTGCTTCTTCATCACCTGAACTGGAGGGAAGCTCACAGGTGCATAATTTATATGCAGAGAGATAATGGAAAGATAATTACAAGCAATTAAGGGCGTTAAATGATAAATACAAGTGATGTGAGTGGAGAGTTGACAGGCTGAATAACAAGTCTTTGCAGGTGAACAAAAGTGTCAAGTTGTGTGAGTAAAGTGTAAGCAGATGACTAGCAAGTGAAGGGATGATGTATGGTTCGCTCAATCATTGCAAAAAAAAAGGATGATGCTAGAGGCAAACGACATGACTGGTATAATATGATAGTATAATAGTTGCATGACAAGTGTCTAACTAAAGGAAAATGAAATCCAAAACTGTACAGATGAATTGAGGTAGACAGGTAATTATGAATGGTATGGCGGTTACATGTAGCACGCCTTGAACCCAAGATCAGGCTGTCCTCATGTGTCTGAAACGTGGATACCCTTAAGCCATGTGGAGGCTATGATAATGGATGAATGGACAGGACATAACATTCGCCAGGCAGCAGTGTTCCATTTCAGTCGGGGAACAGTTGAGATGTCAAGGGCACACTTGAGATGTCAAGGACACGCAGCCTCTGATCGTCGGATAACAGTCCTTCAAGGTGGCCTTCGAGATACACAGCAGCACAGTATCTCTGAAAGGAAACAGATAATGCAGTCCCATACTCATGAGGATGGCCTTAAATGTGATGGTGGATTTATGTTGCTCTTTCTGTAATCGCCCCACACTGTTCTTTGTAAAATTTTCCCTAATGTTCTGTTTTGACATCATCACATTGATAACTTTTTATTATTATTATTATCCCTCTACCTCAATTAGTTTGTACAGTTTTTGATTGCTTGTTACTTTGGTTAGATTCTCGTCACGTGACTCACGTCTGCTACATTATTCCAGCGGTGTGTTTCTAGTACCATCCTAGTTTTGATGTTTTGTAATTATTGGGTCAGAAATGGGGGAGGAGAAGCGAACTCTGAAAAAAATAGGGAGAGGAGGAGGAGCAGATAGGTGGAGAGAAGACGGACAGGTCAAGGAGGTGAAGATGGAGCCAATAAAGGTGAGTGTAGGTAGGGAGTTGGGATGGGAGTTGGTCAGTTGGGATAGAGGAGCGGGTAGGTGGGAGGGAAGACGGACATGTCAAGGAGGCGGGGATGAGGCTACTAGGTAGGAAGTTTTGGGGGAGTTGGTCAGTGAGGTAGGAGAAACGGATAGGTGGGAGAAAAGACGGGCAGGTCAAGAGGGACGAGCTGGGCTGGTCTTGGGATGAGGTCGGGGTGGGGAGATTTTGAAGCTTGTGAAGTCCACATTGAGACCATTGGGCTGCAGGGTTCCCAAGCGGAATATGAGGTGTTGTTCTTGCAGCCTCCGGGTGGCATCATTGTGGCACTGTAGGAGGCCCAGGATGGACATGTTTTCCCCAATGTAGAGGAGGCCCACATCAGGAACAGTGGATACAATATACCACATTAGCAGATGTGCAGGTGAACATCTGTTTAATGTAGAAGGTTTTCCCCAAGAAAGGCATTTGGTTTGCTTGCCTGTATTGGTCAGTGCATCGAGTGTAGGAGTTGGGAGATCATGTTACAGCTGTACAGGACATTGGTTAGGCCACTTTTAGAATACTGCATTCAGTGCTGGTCTCCTTAATTTAGGAAATATGCTGTTAAACTTAAAAGGATTCAGAAAAGATTTCCAAGGATTTTGTCGGGGTTGGAGGGTTTGAGCTATAGAGAGAGGCTGAATAGGCTGGGGCTATTTTCCCTGGAGTGTCAGAGACTGAGGGGTGACTTTATAGAAGTTTATAAAATCGTGAGGGGCATGGATTAGGTGAAATAGCCAAGGTCTTTTCCCCAGGGTAGGGGAATCCAAAACTAAAGGACATAGGTTTAAGGTGAGAGGGGAAAGATTTAGAAGGGACCTAAGGGGCAACTTTTTCACGCAGAGGGTTGTGCGTGTATGGAATGAACTGCCAGAGGAAGTGGTGAAGGCTGGTACAATTACAACATTTAAAAGGCATCTGGATGGGTATATGAATAGGAAAGGCTTAGAAGGATTTGGGCAAAATGCTAGCAAATGGGACTAGATGAAGTTGGGATATCTGGTTGCCATGGATGAGCTAG
This sequence comes from Ginglymostoma cirratum, assembly GCA_024137785.1. Taxonomy (NCBI): domain Eukaryota; kingdom Metazoa; phylum Chordata; class Chondrichthyes; order Orectolobiformes; family Ginglymostomatidae; genus Ginglymostoma; species Ginglymostoma cirratum. The sequence continues at coordinate 33,407 of JAHRHZ010000124.1, read as the reverse complement.
ATCAGGGGGTCTGTTTCCATGCTGTACAGCTCTATGCCTCTATGAGTCGAGAAATACAATTTAGCTGTTGCCCACAGCACCTCGTTGGATGCCCAGGTTTGATCTGCCAGATTTTTCCCCCATGTGTTTGCTCCCTCACCACGTACCACAGACACCATCACACAGATTTGTCCTTAAGCACTTTTGATCAGAAATGGTGCCATTGACCTAGTCCTGGTAACAGATGTTGAAGACCCCACCCGAAGCAAATTGTGCGTCTTTACCACCCTCTTGCAGATGGCGTTTATGGAGGTGTCCTAATCTCCCATCTGAGGGAGTGTCGTAGATTATAATCCACAGGATATGGATTGGGCAGAGCAAAGTGGGTTCACCAAGGGAGACAGGGTGTGACAGAGTGGGGCAGGTTGGGTGGAGTGGATAGGGTAGGGCAGTGGAATAACTTGCAGCTATGCTGACATTTAATTTCAACATCTGAACCCTGTCCCAGCCTTCCTTGTACCATTTCTAATCCAGGGTCCGCAGCTCTCCATGTTAACCTTTCCCCCTCTCTTTACACCTGTCTCTCTCTGCACCTTCTTGGCAGCTGTAAGACTGTATTTTTGCACTCTGTTCTGTTGCCCTTGTATAGTACGATCTGCCTGTAAAGCACTTAAGGCAACACTTTTCACTGTACCTGTGTACACGAGTCAGTAATAACTCAAAGCAAATCAGTGGGTTTACTTTTTATTAACAGCATTTTTTGTTCTGGATTCCATCTTCTGCAGTTTTTTTTTATTGCTTAGTCTCTTAAGGCTTTTTAAAAGTTACTGATATATCCAATTGACATTGGATTGGGGCCTCTGTGTGTGCACGCGCGAATGTGAATGTGTGTGTGAGTCTGTGTGAGAGACTGCGTGTATGTGTGTGTGTGTGTGTGTGTGCGCGCACGCACGCTCTCCAGCTTGTATTTTGTTATCCTGCAGTGTGCCTGGCCAATTTTTATGACCATTATTTTATCACTGTACTGCCAACCGCAACTTCATCCATTTTTTTGACAAGGCTCTATGTACAGCGAGGGGAAGGATAGATTTCTAAAGTATACAATTGAGGAATGATTATGCACAGAGCTGTAATTCTAATTGGGGATTTTTCAGCAAAGTAGAAATGCATTGCCCTGTTCAAAGCTGCAGCTCCGGCTTCTGTTTTGGCACACTGCACTTCAAGAAAGAAAAAAAAACTTGCATTTCCACATTTACTTTACCATCTCAGGATAACCCAAAGGGTTTTACTGTTGACAAAATATTTTTGAAATATTGTTATAACACAGGGACCACAGTAGTCAATTTCTGCAAAGAGAGATTCCACAAACAGCAACGAGAAAATGGCCGGCCCTCCTGCATTAGTTATATTAATTGAGCGGCAAATCTTGGCCACAATAGAGCAGAGAGTTACTCTGGTTCTTCAAAGTGATGTTGTTGGATCGTTTCTGTTCAGCTGAAAGTGCAGACAGTGTCTTTTTTTAAAAAAAAATTCTGCTCCAACCCACCCCAAAATAAAGTTCCCCAGTTGGTTACATATGACACACTTCAATCTATGAAGCTGAAGGGTGAGGAGGCTGGCTTTGGCTATTTTTGCGCCTTCTTGGTTAGTCACAACAAATCAATTTTAAACCAATCCCATCCGTTGTGGAAACTTCCTAAATGAACTTGTTTTTCTCAAAGTAGTAGGCTTTCTTGGAATAACAAAAAGAGTTAATTACAAAAGGCAACAGAAATAATAACACAACACACACATTCACATAAGAGAGGTGAGTCTGAAAGATTAAAAAAAAAGTTTGGTTTTTAGAATTGTTTGTGAAAGTTGGATATTGAACATCACATTGTTCAACATTGAACACGATGCTCAGTGGTTAGCACTGCTGCCTCACAGCGCTAGAGACCCAGGTTCCATTCCAGCCTCAGGTGACTGTTGTGTGGAGTTTGCACATTCTCCCTGTGTCTGCGTGGGTTTCCTCCGGGTGCTCTGGTTTCCTCCCACAATCCGAAGATGTGCAGGCAAGGTGGATTGGTCATGCTAAATTGCCCACAGTGTTCAGGGATGTGTAGATTAGGTGGGTTACAAGGGGACGGGTGTGGTTGGGATGGTCCAAGGTTCGGTGTGGACTTGTTGGGAATTCTAAAATTCTATTTGAACATTTTCTGAGGAATGGTCTAGGCCTGAGGCATCAGCTTTCCTGCTCCTCTGCTGCTTGGCCTGCTGTGTTCATCCAGCTCTACACCTTGTTATTTGACCATTACGACTGTTGCAGTATTTGTTAGCTGTGGCTTTGGAAGTTGAACTGTCTGTTTTGATATTCTTGGTTTTGTAGTTTGATTGAAGTTCTTTCAATTACTTTCTGCATTGGCTGATTGGCAGCATTTAGAATGAGCTTTTTTTTTATCTTTGCTGCAGTGCAGGGCGTTTTTACAGGCTGTTCTCAGCAATGTTACATTCATCGCACATTTGTCCATATTCTAACAGATGCAGACTGGGGTTGAAGTTCACTTTTAACTGTCCCTGTGTATTCTTGAAAGGGGAATAATTTCAAATGTCTCTAACCCAACCTGCTGTTGTTTCGTTGTTATTATATTCACAGTCTGAGATAATCTGGGGTTATGGTCTGTGGTTATGACTCAATTTATCTGAACGACAGTACCTCTGACAGTGCAGCTTTCCTTCAGTAATGCACTGCACTGTCCATCTGGATTCAGTGCTCAAGCCTCAGGATTATGCTATTTCCCCGATGCCCTGCTGATTCGAAAGAAATGCATATAATTTGGCAGGAGGACTATAATGAGGGTAAATGTGAGATAGAGATAAAAGGTACTGCAGATGCTGGAGAATCCGAGATAACAAGGCATGGGGCTGGATGAACACAGCAGGCCAAGCAGCATCATAGGAGCAGGAAAACTTGACGTTTCGGGCCTAGACCCTTCATCACAAATGGCTGATGGCTAAATGTGAGATAGTTCGCTTTGATGAGAAGAATAGAAAAACAGTAATTCAACGGACCAAGACTGCAGAATGCTCTGGTATAGAGAGATGTGGGAGTGCTGATATAGGAATCACAAAATATTAGCAAGAAATAAGGAAGGCAATTAGGGTGCTGGTCTTTGTTCAGAGGTGGATTGAATATAACAGTATGGGAGTATTACTACAATTGTACAGGGTGTTAGTGAGATGCGCCAGGAGCACCATATACAGTTTATGTGTCCTTAAGGAGAGCTATACCTGCTTTGGGTAAGAGGATTCCTGGGATGAAGGATTTGTCTTATCAAACAAGGTTCAGCAGCTTGGGTTAATACTCATTTGTTTTGAGAAGAGCAGGAGTGGCTAGAGGAGCATGGGGTAACGTGGTGGCTCAGTGGTTAGCATTGCTGTCTCACAGCTCCAGGGATCCAGGTTGGACTCCACTATCAGGCGACTGCCTGTGCAGAGTTTGCACATTCCCCCGTGTCTGTGTGGGTTTCCTTTGGCTGTTCTGGTTTCCTCCCACAGTCCAAAGATGGGCAGTTTAGGGCAGAGTGGCCATGGGAAATTACCCTGTAGTGTCCACAGATGTGCAGGCTAGGTTGGTTAGCCCTGGGAAATTCAGGGTTACAGGGATAAGTTAAGGGGATGGGTCTGGGTAGGATGCTATTCAGAGGGTCGGTGTGGATCTGATTGGCTGAATGGCCTGCTTCCACACTGTAGGGATTATATGATTCTAAAACCAGGCCAGAGGCTGGGAGTACTGCAGTAAGTAACTCGCCTTCTGACTCCCCAAAGCTTGCCCCCGATCTTCAGGGCACACTCTTCAAATCAGGAGTGTGATGGAATACTCCTCACTTGCTTGGACTGAGTGCAGATCTGACAACATTCAAGAAGCTCAACAGCATCTAGGATATTTGCACTACATCCACAAACACTCAATCCCTCCACCACTGACGCTCAGTAGCAGCAGTGTGTACCATCTACAAGATGCACTGCAGAAATTCACGAAAGATCCTCATACAGCACATTTCAAACCCCTGACCACTTCCATCTAGAAGGACGAGGGCTGCAGATACCTGGGAATACCACCCCCTGCAAGCTCTCCTCCAAGAAACTCACCATCTTGACTTGGAAATACATCACTGTCGCCAGGTCAAAATCCTGGAATTCACTCCCTAAGGGACATGGATGATAATGGAATAGTGTAGGTTAGATGGGCTTCAGATTGGTTTCACAGGTCGGTGCAACATCGAGGGCCGAAGGGCCTGTACTGCGCTGTAATGTTCTATGTTCTATGTTCTAAGTCAACGGTCATCCCTTCACTTGCTATCCATCTGTTGACACTTTATTCACTCTGCTTGACACGTTTGATCATCTGCAAAGACTTGTTATTCAGCCAGTCCACACTCCACTTGCACCATTTTATTTATCTTTTGACATGCTTAATTATCTGTAATTATCTTGTCGTTATCTCTGTGCTTATAAATGGTGTGTCTGTGCATTTCTCTCGACTTCACCTGACAAAGGAGAAGCGCTACAAAGCTTTTGACTTCAAGAAAATGTGATAGAATATAACCTGGTGTCGTGTGGCTTCTGATTTTCTCCAACCTAGTACAACATGGACACTTCCACATCATGTCGTTTAAGAGCAAAAACTAAGTTGCAGGAAAATCCCAGCAGGTCTGGCCGCATCTGTGAAGGAAAGAACAAAGTTAATGATTCGCGTCCGGTGACCCTACCTCAGAACTGATAATGACTAGGAAAACGTCAGTTTATATGCAGAAAATAAGGAGGTGGGTGGGATAGGGAGTAAACGATAGTATAGAGCTGAAAGGGAGAGAAAGGCAGTTGGACAGACAAAGGAATTGCTAACTATCAGGCTGGGAGGGTGAGCAGTTGTTAATGACCTGTTGAGCTTTTCCAGCAACTTTGTTTCAGTTCTTGATTTACAGCATCCGCAGTTCTCTCGGTTTTTACGCAGTTTAAGAGAATAGATTCGCTAGGTTACTTAGATTCCTTTCAAGTGAATCAACAGAACGGTTTTAACTCTTGTGGTAAATCGAGTTTTGCGCACATTTACCTTGAATTGATCGACCCCATTAATTTATATTAATTAAAAAAATCTGTTGGTGGCGCTTAATACTGGAATAAAAATAATCAAGGATTTTTTTGTTCCGATTGCAGTTTAAGCACACAACCGTTTGATTATTTGTGTTTTTCCTTTTCACTGATATTCTATCCGTCCAGTTAAAGTACGATCAGGTGTATTGTGGACAGCCTGTGCTCACTACTCAAATACACCTTAGGTTAGCGACAGAAGAAAAATTCATTCATTGCAGGATCTTCTCCTACTTTAATCCAATTGAGACTGTATCTGACACTGTCCTTTTCTGACCAATGAACATAATAAATTATGACCACCGGGGTGACACCCAGTTATCGTGATATATTAAAAAAAACTCTGTGGAGTCAAAGCATAAAAGCAGACTCTCGACTTATCAGGCAAATACAAACACATGCACACAGGCCGACTTTTATACTCTGCCATTTAAATCGCACATAGATGATAGTGCATAAACGCATACGTGCAGATATGCAGTCACATCTACTTGCAGGTTCAGATACATGCATATATACCATAAAATACTATACATAAACACACGCGCAAAAGCTTACATATATATGAAATGACAGGCAAAAAATTGTGCGCACTGATAACCAGGAAAGAAGTATACAGAAGCTAACACGTACATAGTCATGAATGCAAGTGTAAGCTCATGTATATCCACATAAAGAAATACGCACATCGTTTCAAAGCCAGAGAAATAGTGAGCACGTAAACACAAAGCTCGTCATGAACACATTTGCACAACCATAGACACAAAAGCGCAAATGAACGCATTTTTATCTCGTGTTCATTAGTGCGCACATATGGCTAGAGATAGAAACATTTTAAGACTCACATACAGGCATATAATCGCACAGATCAACAGACAGTAGAATTTCTAAGAAACACCGGAAAATGACACAAACATGAAAATAAAAATTACACTGTAAATTGCGCAGACATTTTCATGTAGGGATTGTTAGGCATTGACATATAAACGCACATCACCACACAAATATAAACATCCATCAATGCATAAAGTAACATATTGAAACACTTTCATGAAACAAAAATATGAAAATAATCTAAGACTTGATAAGATTTCAAATAGGCACAATAGCATATATATTAGAAAGCAAAGACGCAAAGGCATGTGTTCCCACAGGTATTAACAATTAAACGTTGGTGCCAATGCATGAAATGATATATTATTGCATTGACGCTTGCAAATTGAGATATGCTCAAAAATTACATTCATAGGTGCGACCACTGAAAAAAAAACACATAATCGTTAAAAGCCCATGAATATGAATGTCACCAAAAATGAACAATGTTCTTGCTGTGAAAATAATTTACTTTAATGTTGTGCAAAGCATTTCCACCACAAACAATAACATGTTGAAAAATTACATTTAAGCTCTTACCCAGTAAAGCCAATAGTCTTCAAAATAAGCAGTTATCGGAATCTAAAATTGATATATCCTAATATAATTGATATAATTGTTGCCAAATAGCAAGCGTTGACTGATACTATTAGTAATTTTCTCCAATAATGGATCATATGAAGAAATAATACTGTATTCTCTGATACAGGAAAGTAAAGATATAGTTTTAGCAGCAGCGAATTATTGTTTAGAGTAACTAATTCAATGAGAGAGACAGATAGAAAATCAAATTAGAGAACAACCTGATAGTTTGGAAAGGGTACTACAGTCCCCAGTAACAATATTTATACACCAATATATCAGGCAGGATAAATAAATGAACCGAATATATTTAATTGGCTTTATAGTTGTAGATATAAACAATTGATTAGAAACATATGAGGATGATAACGAAAGCATCAAGATATGTGCTTTCCCTTTCATCACCCTGTTCTTTCTGAATATTTTTGACGGTACCATCATCTCTGAAGTTGAGGATAACCAAACCATTTACATTTCAAGTAAAACTATGTAGTTTGTGAAATAAAACTGCTTCACTGAATCAAAATGGAAAAATAAATTGCCTTGATCATAAATATCTGCAAAATTATTTAAACCTGCTCTACGGGTGATGTAACTAGATGAAATTTGCACCCTGTGGACTTGGTTTATTAAGATCTCTGAATTCCACATTTATATTGTGCCATGTTGCTGATTCTAACAATAAGATTATTTTAGCTTATCATTCTGAATTTGCAACTGAGGAATGAATGCTTGGTATATTCATTTTCTGTTTGCCTAAATTAATTGATATAATTATGACCGTAATGTCAATGTAGCTTATACCTTCCCAATTGTTTCAAGCTCTCTTGGTCTGTGTTCAAATTTGTTGACTTGACTTGACATTGAGCCACTACTTTCTCCTTCTTGTAACTGTTGCTGAAGGACATACAATTTGCAGCGCTGAAAACACGTGCACTCATCTTGAAATGATGGCCACTTCATGTGAACTTCTTTTCACTTCCAAATAAACATTCTATAAAAAGTGTTATGAATATATTAATAATCCTTGAATTAAACTATGCTAGTAGCGTTTGCTAAGTTCATGGCCCTTTGCTAAAGGAAGTGCCACTTTGCAACTAATTGTTGGAAGTTGAACTTTCCCTCTGTACATTTAATGGAAATCTCCAGAGCTGGAATTATTAGACCACAAGGAAACCCTTTGTCATTCCTGTTAAATTCTGACTAGTCATAGCTGCATGTCAAGTTAATTGAAATGTAGAATCTCTGCGTTACCAGATGCCATGCAGAACAATCTATTGTGGCAGAAAGCTAACTTCCATCTGTCTCTATTTGAAGGAAGTGAGGCGAGATTTTGAAAGAGGAATATCCCTAAAGTGAAAACAAATTCAGTAGATGGAGGACTTGAATTGGATAGAGAGATTTGAGAACTTACTTTTTATATATAAAAATTAATGGAGTTCTCTCCATCCATTGTAGTATATGTGGGTGGGGAATGGTAGGTGGGGGTGAGGGGTATTGGCGTTTGGAGTTCAGCGGTGTAGAAAGTGACACACATTGAATTCTGTGTGAAAAAGGAATACGGCTTGAGCTAGCTCACTGGAACAGCTAACAAAGCTGCAGAGGAAGGAATCAAAGATGCAGGCAGGAATGGAAAGAATTACAAAGAAAATTCATATTCGAGTGACGAACATGTTTAGCCAATTAGAGGGCATGTGATCATAAAAACAGATAAAGTTCTAACAGGTTAAAAGCAGGAAAGATTCCTGACGTTTGCGATGTTAGTTAAGCCTAGTATAAGGGGACACAGTGTAAGGGGAAAGTTTCAGCCATTTAGAACTGAGAGGCTGAGAAATTACTTCAATCCACACATGGATGAGCCTTACAATTTTCTGCGACAGGAAGTGTTTGAGGCCAGAACATTGAACATTTCTGAGAAGAAATTGTATACATTTCTCAATGCTAAAGGGATCAGAAAGTATTCGGACAAATATGGAATAAGGTACTAAATTCAATGTTAAGCCATGACTATATTGAATGACCGAGAAAGCTCGAAGGATAGAAGGATTTCCTCTTGCCCCTGTTTTCTATGTCTCTAAATTTTATCAGTCTGACCAGCATCTGTTGTCCAACAGACACTACAAAACGTGCATTGTGTTGGATTATGTTAGACATTGTGTAATAAAAGAAACATTAGTGAGCCAATATTGGAAGTGGCTATTTGCATTTGGAGTTATTCGTGTTGAAAGCCATCTTGTCGAACAGAGGGCTGCAATATGAAATGTGTGTTCGGAGCAGTCTGGTACGGGGAGGGAACATATATTGATGAAGCAGCGACACATCGATCCGCAGCAAAGGGACAAATTCACAATTAATTCTATCATGTTGTTTGCGAAGAGAATACGGCAAGGCTGGATGGTGTCTACTTTGTTGCTAGTGGTGTAGCAGGTAAGACTTTTGTGTTTAATGGTGTGGATTGACACATGGAAGCATGATATTGTCGCCATCATAAAAACAAGGTTGAATGAAGGGCTGGACTGTGAAGTAAACATTCCGAGGTGTAGGACATTTAGGCACAACAGAGACGGTATACAATGTTGCACAATTAATTAAGGAGTCAATTACTTATATAAGGAGAGATGATACTTTCGAAGACTCCTGAAACGAGGCTTTGCATTTAGAACTGAGAAATGTTAAGGGAACAGTTACTTAACTGGAAGTGTGTTATAGACTCCAAAGAGTCAGTTGGAAATAGAGGCACAAATATGTAGATAGTTTACATAGATGTGTAAGAATAATAAGCGGTCGATTATGCTCGGACATTCCAATCTTTGAAACATAAATTGGAATAATCATAGTTTGAGGGTTTAGGAGGAGTCGATTTCTTGAAATGTATGCAGGCATGCTTTTGTACTAATGCAGAGAAGGCTTAAAAATGGGATAGCACAATGCTGGATGTAGTTCTGGGGAAAGAAGTTGGATGAGTGTTTGATGTGGCGTTAGGGGAGCATTTAAGCCAATATTAATACAAAACGGTATGGTTCAAGTTTGTTCCAGATGAGGAAATAGATCGGTTGCAAAAGATTGCTTTGAATTAGAGGAAGGCAAATTTTATTAAAATAAAGCAGAATCTTTCCTCTTAAAACTGAGAACAGCTCCTTGAAAGTAAATCTACAGCGGAGCAATGGAGAACATTTAGAAACGAGCTGGAGAAAATTACAGGCCCAATATATACACTTTAGAGCTAAATGAGGGAACAATAAGTTCAGAGAACTCTTGACGTCTAGAATAGTTCAGGAGTTGATAAGGAAGAACAGTACGGCTTTTAGCAATCCCAAAAAGAACAATTCAGCTGCAGCCCAAGATGAATGTAGGAATTGCAGGAGAAAACATTAAGAAAGCAATTAGAAATACAAAAGAGGGAATTAAAAGTCCTTGTGAACAGGATTAGGGAGAATACCAAGATATATTATAAAAGCATTAAATGGAAGAGGCTAATCAGGAAAAGAATAGGACTAATTAGGGGTCAAGGAAGCATCCTATGTGCGCAGCTCAAGACGTTGGACGTGCGTGGAACGAATACTTCTCTTTGTCTTCACTCTGCAAAAGGAGAACTTAGGTACAGAATTCGGGCGAAGGGACTGTGAGTAACTTGCACAGTTTGACGTGCGAAACATGGATATGTAGGAGGCTCTTTCTAGTTTGAAAACAGAAAATCTCCTGGCCTGGGTGAATTACATTCCAGGCTGTTGTGGGAGGAGAGGCAGGAAATTGCTGGGGCTCTGACACAAGATTCTATTTCCTCTTTTGCACCAGGGGACGTATTAGAGGACTGGAGGATGGCTAATGTGGTTCCACGTGTAACATGTGCGGCAGAAATTAATCAGGAAATTGCAAACCAGTGAGTGTCACCTCAGTGGTAGGGAAGCTATTGGAGAAAATTCTGAAGGTCAGAATCAAAAACCACCTGGAAAGGCATGCATTAATTAGGGATAGTCAGCATGTCTTCAGCAGAGGGAGGTTATGCTTAACAAATGTCCTGGCTGTTCTGACAAAATGATCATATCCTTGCATGAGGGAAGTTGTGTGGATGCAATTTATATGGATTTTAGTAAAGCATTTAACAAGGTGTCACGTGGGAAACTCACTGAGAAGGTTAAAGTGCATGGAATTAAGAGAAACGTAGCAATATGGATCAGAAATTGGCTTAAAAATAGGAGACGAAGCATAGTGGTAGAAGGCTGTTTGAGTGACTGGAGGTTGGTGTAAAGCTGTCTACCACAGGATCTGAAATGGGACCGTTATTTTTTGTTTTCTGCAGAAACGATATCAATGAAAAGTGTGTGTGTGTGTGTGTGTGTGTGTGTGTGTGTTTGGGGGGGGGGGTGGAGATGTGGCAATTTTAAACAAATTTGTTGGAGTTGTTGGTTAGGTCTCTGGGCTGACTGGTTTTCAACCAAACGTTTCTTCTCCCTTCTTGGAGACATCTTCAGTACTGTCCAGCCTCCGTTGAAGCGATGTTGTTCTGTCTCGCTCTGAATTTATATGGCCTGGTCCGTGTTGGTGGGTAGTCTTGTTTCCGGTTTTGTACCGTAGTGGTATGTAGATGTTGTCTATTACCACATATTTGTTTTTCACGCCGGTGATTGAAAACCAGGCCTCGAGGAACTCTCATGCTTGTGTGCATTTTGCAAGGTACAACTAAGTCTCCTTCGATTCAATACTCTCCGACATAGACGGACATCAGTTTAACTGAGACGAAGTTGCAGTACCAAGGCAAGCAAAACAAGGACAGGTACTTTGAATAAAAGGATCTTGGCAATTATTCACAGATCTCTAAAGTCAGCAGAACACGCGAATGGAACAGTTAAGAAGATATATCGCACATATGACGTTGCATAGAGTGTAAGAGTAAGGAGGAAGTATTGTGTGCAGTTCTGGTCGCCTTCCTGTAGGAAGGATGACATAGCACAAGATGGCTATTGCGGAGGTTCACCTGGAATGTTGCCTGGGATGGAGAAACCGAGCTATAAGGGCGGACTAGATAAGCTTGGATTGTTTTCTTTAGATCAGAGAGGACTGAGGATGGATATGATTGAAGGTTATAAGATTGAGAGGTATGGATAGGATGAATAGAGAGCAGATATTAACCCCGAAAGAGAGGTCAACCACAAGAGTGCATAGTTTTAGGTTAAGGGGCAGGAGATTCAGAAGGGATTTGGGAAAACAGACTCTTTTACTCAGTCCGTTGTCGGAATCTGGAATGCACGACCTGGGAAGGTAGAGGAGGTTTGAAAACTTGCAGCCTTTAAAAAAATCTGGATGGGTACTTCAAATATCATAACATTCAACGATATGTCAGCAGGAAATTGAGATTGTCTCATTTTTAGTTGTAGTTATGCTGGCGCACACCCAATGGGTCAAAGAGCCTTTTCTGCACCATGTGAATCTATGTTTCTGTGAATCTATGAACAGGACATGTGTAAGCTAAATGTAAATGCTTTGTAATGGGCTTTCCTACACTGGAAACATCCTTAGGGAATTGAATCAGTGCACTCTGAATGTAAGTAAGCAGAACCAGGCATGCATCAATGCAACATTATCTAATTCATTGTGTGGGAAACTAATGTAAGCCATCTAATTTGCCCAATAACACATTGATTGTAAGTTTTTTTGAAATTGTACCCTCAGTGAAAATAACTCATCCGAACTCGAACCAAAATATAAGTATAAATGAACTGAAATGTACGTGGGTCCCTTTTCACTCAACATAACTATACGGAAAGACACCTGAGTACGCAGAGTACGAGGAAGATGAAGATAATCTGACACGAACAGCATCAGACCATATTTAAATAATGTGGCCTTATTTGAGTTGTGCTACCTCAATTTGGGACAGAGTGATGGCGAATTAGAGGAATTTACACTAACGGAACCATTGGTAAATAGGAAGAAGGAGACTGCATTGTTGAGTCAATCTGCCCAGAATTAACATAGTGACAATGAGCTGGGCAATTCAGGAAGGAATGTTGTCTTCAAGAGCTATGTCTGCGCAAGCCAATCGGAACCAAATTTCACTGGATCTTTTCTACAACAATTACATGGTCAGTTGTGTTAAATGAGTGAAGAGTTTGAATTAATTTAGAATATAGTTGCACATTAGTGGTGATCACGTTTAAAGTAGTTTAAGTACATAAAGTATACATAAAATATACATAAAGTATATAATTTATTTTTTCCCCTTTTGAACAGTGGAAACTGTTCTATTCCATCAACATCCCGCAAAGCAGCAGCTGCATTGCTGTATTTTTAAATTGTAAGTCATAAATATAACTGTTCAAACCAACTAATTATTTCCCTGGAGTCTGAAATAAGGTATAAATACCAGTAATAACCACTGAATAACGAGAAGGTCTGAACCCTGTTCGCAATGCATGAAATAATAAAAGGCCTGGTGTTTGAAATTTACTATCCATTCATTGCAGCGATCGGAGTTCCAGGTTGGGATATTTGTATTTTTTTTATCAGTGCGATTAGTTGGGGTTAACTGTAGCAATTCTCCAATTTCACCACTAACACTTGCACACTACGCGTGCACCCTTTCAGCCTTTTAGTTGGATGTAATGGCCCGTTCGCAGGTATAAGGAATAATGTTTAATTGGAATAATTCCTTTTCATTTGCAGCATTACTTACAGTATTAAATTTGGTATTTAATTTCGCCCATTTGTTGGCAGACCTTCGCTGTGTTGGCATTATTATTCGGGTTTGGAATTGCAGTTTTTATTTTTTTTAACCGATAGGGTATCATCACATCACCTGTATAATTTGCTACCTTTAAGAGAATGATAATTTCCTATGCTGGGGGCAACTTGACCGCTTCGAAGAAATATTTTCTCCCGTTAAGCACTGACGTCACATGTTCTAATTATGAGGCTATTATTTTACTGTCAAAGTTACTGGAAGTGAACTCTTTACCAGTTTAAAATGGATTTGAGGTTGAATTACCAAGGAATTTTAACAGTGACATTACTGTTCTATTTAGGTGTTGTTACTAATCTTGCAGGTGAATTCTCAACCAATTATTGTATTGAAAATAAGATTATGTTGTGTTGACACCATTTTATCCACAGGAGAATAAACACGTAAAAATAGATCTATTTAGATATTGATGTTTACAGGTACAGTGTAATTGTTCTTTATTAAATTTCGGTCGTCTCTGCAATCTAACAGTCAGCATTTCTGTTCACCATTGTTTAACGGTTGCTGCTTCAGCTTTAATTCACTTTTTTACAGGACCTCCTACTGAAATTGTCGAGTAATGAGAGTGGGTTTTCGTTGGGGTACGTTCACTTCAGCGAAGAAAGAAATCAGCAAGGCAAAAATGGGGCACCAGACAGCTTTGGCTGAGAAGATTATGGTGAATCCAAAGATATTCATTAGGTACATTCAAGGAAAAGATTAACTAGAGAGAGAATAGGACGCTCAATGACCAAAATGAGCATGTATGTGTAGAACTGCAGTAGATGGGCGAGGTCTTCAATGAATATTTCTCTTCTGTGAAAATATGAAGGTCATAACTCTCCAGGTTCTGCCGAGATATATCCAAGAATCCTGACAGTGGCTAGAAAGGCAATTGTGCGTGTGCTGGCATATACCAGCATCATTGTTAGCCATGGTGAGGTCTCAGAAAACTGGAGGGTAGAGAATGTTTTGTCCTTATCCAAGAAAGGTTGCAAAGAAACGCTTTGTAATTATGCAACAGCAACCCTAACATTTATGGTACATAATTTACATTTGAAAAAGTAGTGTTCGATTAGCAGTAGTAGGCTTGGCTTCATACATGGGAGACCATGCCTCACGAGTCTGCTTTAGTTCATTGATGAAGTAACCAGGAAGTTTGTTGAGGGCAGGGTGATACACGTAGTCTATATGGAATTCAGTAAGGCCTTTGATAAGGTTCCATAGGGTAGGCTGCTCTGGAAGGTTAGATCAGTTGGAATCCAGGAAAGGAAGAGCTGGCAAATTGGGTGCACATTGGGTTGGTGTTAGGAAGCAGAGAATAATAATAGAGGTTTCTTTTTGAACCGGAGGCTTGTGACTAGTGGTGTGCCTCAGGGGACTGTGCAGGGCCCATTATTGTTTGTTATCGATATCAATGACTTGGATGAGAATGTACAAGACATGATTAGGAAGTTTGTGGATGACACAAAAGTAGGTGGTATCATGGACAGTGAAGAAGGTTATCAGGAAATGCAGCAGGATCTTGATTAGCTGGGGAAGTGGGCTGAGAAATGGCAAATGGACTTTAATATAGATAAGTGGGAGGTATTGCGTTTTGGGGAGTCAAATCAATGTAAGAGTTTCATCGTGAACGGTGGGGCCTTAAGGCTTGCCACGGAACGGAGGGATATTGGAGTTGGCATGGATGAACGTTTTGGTCGGCATAGACCAGTTGGGGCTGAAGGGCCTGTCTCCGTGTTGTAGGACTCTATGCCTCTATAATGCACAGAAATGCCTAGGACAGTACTCATTTTCCAGATAATGACCTCAGGACGGAAATAAGTCAATGTTTCGTGTCCGGCGACCCTTCCAAATAACAACTGAGGAAGGGTCACCAGACCCTTAACTTGGATTTGCCTTCACAGATGCTGCCAGAACAATTGAACATTTCCAGTGATCTCTACTTTTGTTACTGATTTACAGAATCCGCAAGTCTTTTGGTTTTTAGTCCGATTTCAATATGCAACACGTGTTATAATTTTTGGCAGTACTCCACAATCTAACTGTCACATTTTATAAGGGATTTCTCCAACCAGAATGGTCACCCGCCAGCTGCAGAGTTCAGGACGTGCACTAAAGACATCACGTGGTTTGTGCCGTGTTTTATCATGAAAAAAAAACCCGCCCTCAATAACGTGGAAAGCTCATTCTCCAGTCCCTTCCATCCCAACATCAATTATTTTTGGGCCAACTGGCTGTACATTTGTTTCCAAAAAGGAGTGAATTATGCAAAACTTTACTGTTAGAAGTTACTTTTTTCCCTCAGTACATATAACCTGTTCTCCCGTTTGTTTTTATGTATATGGTTAATATAATAGTTATTTACTCATTTCAGAATTTTCCTATTTCGTTGTTGAAGAGAAGTCTTACTCCAGTGTTCATTCTTGAAGGCGTGCTCTGTGTGTGCGTGTGTGTGTGTTGCGCGCACACGTTTCTTTACTTCATGACATTTGAACTCGTGGTTATTTTCAATTTGTTAGAGGATCAGCTCTCTTATGTCAACACTGGATAATTACTTTAAAGATAAAAATAAATTGCATCAACTACAGCTTCAAACTTGGTGTTATGTCATATTGTCCACGTGTCTCGCAGGTCGCTATACTGTGTAAACTTCCTATACTTAGTCTAACATGTAAAATTTATTAGAGATAACAAGCATGGGGCTGGATGAACACAGCAGGTCAAGCAGCATCATAGGAGCAGGAAAACTTGACGTTTCGGGCCTAAACCCTTCATCAGAAATCTCTGATGTAAAATTTATTAGTTTTTTTTAAAAAGATCTTTCTTTTTCTATTGCAGCAAACGTGGCGGTGATAGTCATTCTGTCTCGAAACAGATGCTGCCTGTCTGGATGTGTCATCTATTACCTGGTGTCCATGGCAGTGACGGATCTCTTGGTCATTGTCACAGCTGTAATATTAAACCGGATAGCTGGGATGTACTTCCCATTCAGTTTCTTGTCCATTACTCCATTGTGCAGTTTTCGTTCTGCCTTCAATTATGCAGCTCTTGCCAGTTCTGCCTGGTTGACAGTCAGTTTCACCTTCGATCGATTTGTTGCTATCTCTTGCCAGAAGCTGAAAGTTAAATATTGCACTGAAAAAATGGCAGGACGTGTTATAATAATTGTGTTCGTGTTCTCCTGTGTCAAAAATACCTTCACGTATTTTTATTACGAACCCATGTATCTAGTTAATAATGTCCCTTGGTTTTGCGCCCTAAAAGCAGTATTTTATACATCACCAGCATGGACTGCATATGACTGGATTCGATCAATTTTAACACCTTGTTTACCATTTATTCTGATTTTACTGCTCAATGTTCTAACTGTCAGACACATTTTAGTGGCAAATCAGGCCCGTAGGAGGCTCAGGAACTTAAACACTAGAGACAATCAGAATGACCCAGAAATAGAGAAGCGCAGAAAGTCTATTGTTTTACTCTTTGCCATCTCAGGCAGTTTCATTCTGTTAAATTTGTTATGTTTTTTAACGATCCCTTATGTCCGAGTTGCAGATGTGACGTATCCTTCAGGTTCTGATACAGGCACTTCCATATTCTTTCTTCAAGAAAGTGGATACATGCTTCAATTATTGAGTTCCTGTATTAACCCATTTATTTACGCTGGCACCCAGCGTAAGTTCAGAATGGAATTGATGAAGGGAGTAAAATATCCATTGAACCTATTTATTGGAGTAGTCAAATGTTAACAACATCAATATGTGACATGGACTGTACAATGAATTATACCGTATATTCTATTTTGTCTAGAAACTAAACAAAATCGATGACAAATAGCAAATGCTTTCAATCTTTTCCACTGACTGCTGTGATGACTCAGTGTTATGAAACAGACCAGACCACTTCAAAATATTTTAAGTATGTAGTGTAAGACCTTACATTTTCTTATGTTAATGATAAATGTGAAGTGTTTTGTTTCAGATACAATGTGACTGGACTAATACTCAACATTATGCAAAACACAATTTATGTAAACACTATAGTTAAAATGCAAACTAAAGAAGGAAGACGTTGGAATAACAACTATTGGAAAAAAGTAACTGAATAATAGATGTGACAACTACAACTAATTAACTGTTCCACAATAGTAAAATCCCATAACACATCCTTTGTCAAAAAGGCAAATTCAGACACAGATTCCCTCATGCAGTTCTCCAATTCAGGAGAAACAAAAACATCAAGAGAAGATTCAGTGATAATAGTAGCTGGAAGACATTCGTCAAAGCTTCCAAGTCGTTTGAGATCCTGAAGGCTTATGCTTAAAATGAAAATTAAAAACTAAAAAAAAAAGCTTGTCTGTGAAAGATGGCCACACCCAGGCTGCTTCCATTGCTCCAACCTTTTTTAAAAAAAACTCACCATTTTTTTTACTGTTTTAGAGACAGCTCTATGCCTCTGACTTACCAACACTTTTTCAAAAAATGGGCAAAATAGCCTCTTAAATTGATTGCATCTTCAAACCTCCCCATTGAAAGAAACGAACCATCAACATTTCAATACAGCTTCATTTTTTAAAAAAACCGTAATGTTACTCTACTAGTGCGCTTTAGTACGTAAATGTTACGTTGATTTTAAGCATGCCAGCATTCACTACTGCAATCAGTCCGGTTACTCCCGCCACCGAACTTTTTTTTTTCCTGAACAGTATATGCAATTGTCTCAGACTCATTAATGACAATACAAAGTAGTGAAATGTTGGAATGTCAACAACAAGCTGAAGACTTCCTTCACAATTGTCGAATACTTCTCTTGGTGAGTATTCAATTTTCTGGGGAAAAAAAGTATCCAATATGTCTCTTTACCTTCTCGTTGTCTTCTTGCAAGAGTACAGCACCAAAACCCACATTACTCACGTGGATAGCCATCTTGATTGCCTTTGTGTAATTAGAAGTGGATAACGCTTGGGCAGTAGTTGACACAGAGTTCAGGCTGTCAAAAACCTCTTGACAGTCCACTGCCCATTGAAATTTTATGCATTCCATTGAGTAGTCAGTTTTGGATCAACCACACTGCTAATATTATTTACGAACTTCCTACAGAACACATTGAATCCAGAAATTTTAGGATTGCCTTCTTCATCTATATGGGAAATTCCAAAATGACCTTTGTTTTCACATCCTAAGGCCATCTATCCATATCTAATAGCATGGATCAGCAACGTGGCTTGGGTTTTTGCGAATTTAGGCTTATCCACGTTGATCGCCAAACCTGTCCCGAAGTCAATTGAACAATTCTATCGGAGGCTGAAAATGTTCCTAAAAATCACCAGGTCGTTGATGTACACTACACACCTGTGTAATTCTGAAAAAAAGATATTTTAATCAGCCTTTGAAATCTGGTATGGCTTTAAATTGTTATCATCCGTTTGGTATAACGAAAGCCAAAATTCCATTTGCTCTTTCGGATCAAGGTACCTGCCAACATCCTCTGTGTAAGATCAATTTAGAAACGTAAGTTGCTTGTCTCACCTTCTCAATATAGCTTTCTAAACGTTGGACAGGATATGCGTCAGGCTTTGTTACTGCACTGACTTTGCGACAGCCCACACATAATCGTTGTGTACCATTTGGTTTTAGCGCCATTACTTATGAGTGAGCTCCAGTCGCTGCAGCTCACGTTGTTTAAGTTGTGTTTGAGCTTGCATTCAATCCCTTTTTTAAACCTGCACCAACTTTAGACGGTTAAGTCGATAAGGATGTTGGTCAAGTAAACAGCATTTCCTGCACCAACATCATGCATCATTAGATTAATACTTCCCAACATAATCTCATATATCTCCCCATGTGATAATAACAATTTTTTTAAGATTATTTCGATTTTCCTCGGGAAGGTAACTCAATAATTTATCCCGATTTTTGATAACTTTTTCGTTGTCCAATTTGACTTAAGGAATTTCAATTCAGAATTACCTGAGCATGATTCTTCACTGTGTTGAAATAGGCAATACCTTCTCCTTTTGCTTTCCTTCCTTATCACAATAGCTTTTGAATATATTCACATTACACACTATGAGATTTCGTTCTATTTGGCTTTCTGAACAAATAATTCAGCTCAATTAATTTCCTTTTGTTTTCATAATGTCCAAAAAACTTTGTTTTTAAAGGTTCACCTAGCAATGGAAGCAATACTAACACTTTATTTCCACTAGCAAAAGTGAGATTTTTAAATTCCTTGTCAACTTCACATTTCATCATACGCTGTGTTACTTTTAAATGCTGTCTAGCCATCTCACCCGCTTCATTTAATCTTTCCCTAAAATTTTACACATTGTCCAAGTACGAGATCTCTGAACGCTATCTCACTATTTTTTCTTCAATTAATTTCAGTAGTCCTCTCCCCTCATGCCTCAAAACGAATTCAAATAGACTGAATTTGGTAAATTATTTGCTTGTACCTAATTGCAAATGGTGCAAATGGAATTCCTTTACTCTAATCCTCTCGATAGTCTTGGGTTTATACACTCAACGAGGTCT
Source organism: Ginglymostoma cirratum (assembly GCA_024137785.1). Taxonomy (NCBI): domain Eukaryota; kingdom Metazoa; phylum Chordata; class Chondrichthyes; order Orectolobiformes; family Ginglymostomatidae; genus Ginglymostoma; species Ginglymostoma cirratum. Next base: position 13,589 of record JAHRHZ010000124.1, on the reverse strand, counting down.
TTAAATTTTGGTCACGCTATTCTAAAGCTCGCTGCGGTTCTGGATGGTTCGCACTGGAACTGAATTGTTTTATTCCTAGGTTACCCATAACTCCCTGATTAATTTTGATGCAAAATTTGGCCCTTGATCTGATTATATATGCGTGGGGAATCCGTATCGACTGAATAATTTGAGTAACTGTTCTACAATTCCTTTTAAGTCGGAAATTGCATAATGGGATGACCTCTGGAAATCGAGCTGACAGATGCATTATTGTCAACAAATACTGATTCCCACTTATTTTAGGTAGGAGACCTATGTTTTCAATTAAGACCATTGTAAAAGGTTCTTAAAATACCGGAATTGGTATTAAAGGTCCTGGTTTTATCACTGCCTGTGGTTTTCCAATTACCTAAGACGTATGAAATGTCTGGCAAAATTCAAACAACCCGATGCAGTTCAGGGCAATAAAAATGTTTTTCGTTTTAACTTCAGTGTTCCTCACTCCCAAATTACCGTCTATTGGCAATTGTTGCTACTAGCAACACCTCTTTTCTTTAATCCACCTTTAATACAATTTGATGCACACCTGCTTACTTCTCATAAACCTCAATATGTGATGGTCTCATTTCCTCATCAAGACGTCAGTTTTGAGATAGTAATATTCTGGGATACATTCAGATTCTTCTTTTGTGTACGTCTTTTTTAATACAATTGCTTGAGTTTTTCATCTTTCTGTTTTAATTCCGTTAATTTTTCTGAACTAAAAATACCCACTTTGTCCTCCACCTGTTTTTTATTCCTCTCTCAATCATTTGATTAAATATCATCTTTGATAATTGTACATCAATTTCCTTATCTTTGTTCTTTGATTTCTCTCCCTCTTGAGCTTGTGGCTTTGTAACATAACTATCACACAGCCAGGAAAGGTCCCAGGATGTATTTTTTCTAATACCTCAGTTATCTATTTTTCTACTGGCTTTCCAACCACCGTAGGCAGCACTCCCACCTGTAATCCAACTATATCATTGCAGTTGGGGCGGCACGGTGGCTCAGTGGTTAGTACTGCTGCCTCACAGCACTAAGGACTGGGTTCGATTCCAGCCTCGGGCACCTGTCTGTGTGGAGTTTGCACATTCTCCCCGTGTCTGCGTGGGTTTCCTCCCACAGTCCAAAGATGTGCAGGCTAGGTGAATTGACCATGCTAAATTGCCCCTAGTGTTGGGGTGGGTCTGGGTGGGATGCTTTGAGGTTCAGTGTGGACTTGCTGGGCCAAAGGGCCTATTTCCACACTGCAGGAATTCTATAACAAAAAAATCACCAAAAGCTAACCTTATTCTTGTCGCCAAGATTTCCTATGGTACTCCAACCACCACTTCTCCACTTTTCACTGGACACGCCAACCTCCCTTTAGATAATGGAGCACTTGTTGTCTCACCGTGAATTCCACATAATAGTACATTTTCTGAAAAGCCCTTCTGAATTACACATGTCATCATTTCTCGTCATCAACATAATACTGCCTTAAGTCTTAAAATTGTGATTTCTTTACCTGCTCCTCCTGACACATGTGACTGACCTTACACTTACCAGCAAATGATTTAAGAAGCTTTAGCTGTTTGCTAAAACAACCCCTGATCAGTTTGTGCATTTTGGTGCAGCTTTTTATCTTCCACTGTGTTTCCCTTTACCACTTCAACAAAACTCACTGATTCGTCTTTTTTACCATGTATTCGTCTTCCCAGTGCTTTTTCTAAACCACCAACACTGCGACTTCATGCGCCTACATTAATCGTAGAGAAATCCCCTGAGCTTTATGAGTTCAATCACCCATCATAGGTTTCCTTTTTATCCTGCAATAAACAATATTATTTATGTTTTTACAATGTTTTTACAAAAACAATGTTTTTAGACACAATTTCAAAGAACTTGACTGAATTCATCAGACAGAATATCTCTTTATCAAATCCGTGCTGACTATCCCGAATAGAATCCTTCCTTTGCAAGTGTTGATTCAACCTTTCTCTCAGAATTTCTTCCAATAATTTCCCTCCCATTGATGTCAGATTATCCGTTCTGCAATTCCCTGGCCAGTCTCTGATGCCCTTCTTGAACAAAGGAATCACGTTAACTATCCTCTGTCATTGAACACTTTACCTGTGGCTACCAAGGTATTAAATATATCTGCCAGGCCTCAGCAAACTCCTTCATTGCCTCTTGTAGCAGCCTGTGCTAAATTTCATTTGGAACTGGTGATTTGTCCACCGTTACTCTTGCAAAAGCATTTAATTCCTGCTCCATATTGATCTTAACATGTTCCAGGACCTCACCATCCTAACTGATATCCCTGGCTACAATGTCTTTCTCCTTTGTGAACACAGATGAGAAGTATTCGTTTAAGACCTCACCTACTTCCCCTGGCTCTATGCACAATTTGCTCCTTTGATTTCTAACAGTCTCCACGTTCCTTGGTAATCCTCTAATCCTAACTATATTCATAAAATACCTTGTGGCTTTTTCCTCAACAGTACCTGCCAAAGATATTTCATGGCCATTGTTTGCTCTTCATTTTTAAGGACCCCCTTTTTGTAAACTCTATACATTTGAAGGGCTTTACCCTTTTTCATTGCGCTGTATTTTCGTTACCAAACTCATAATATTGCTTCATCAGTATTCACTGGACTTGCTGCCTTTGTCATTCACTCTTCATGGAGCACAATGGCCCTGAATTCTCATTGAATCACTTTACAATAGCCCCACTTTCCGAATATAGACTCAACTGCAAATAGTTTCTCCCAAAGTCTGTATGTGCCAGGTCCTGTCTAATGATAGTGATAATGCCTAGTGGTAGAGCTAATCTAATGATAAGTGGCTTTCCTCAAATTTAGACACTTAACTTCCACACTATCCTTATCGCTTTCCGTAATGACATTCAAACGTAGAATTATTATCTCTATCCCAAAAAAATCATTGGGAGGAGGAAACTTTATTTGACTTTTCAGATGCATTTTAACGGGTTCCCACTGAAGAAGCGAATAAGTATGTTGTGACCACATGAACTTGAAGGTGATGTGCTGGCATGCATTGAGAATTGCTCAACAGATAGGAAAGCACATGCTCATAAATTGTTGATTTGTGAGTTTGCAAGCAGTATCTTGTGAGTTAGAGGAAGGATTCATGCTTGGGTACAGCTATTCTGAATCTCTGTCGATGAATTAGATGTACAGATCAAATCTAATGTTTCCGTGTATGTTGATGGTGTAACCATAGATGAGATTGTGAACTGCACAGAGAATGCAAAAAGGATGAAGGGGGACATGAATAGTCTTTGAGTTTTGCTGCATATTCATGCATGGGATGTGGCCATCACTGGCCCGGCCATCATTTACTTCCAATCTCTAGTTGCCTGGAGAAGGTGGTGGTGGTTCTGAGCAATGCTAACTTTGTTTTCTCTTCACAGATGATGAGCTTTTCCAGCAAATTCTGCTTTTATTTGTGAGCTGCCTTGCATGACCCACTGTAATCCTTTGAGTGCAGGCACATCCACAGTGTTGTTAGGAAGGAGCGTGGCTTGGAGGGGACCTTGCAAACTCTTCTCGTGTCATTCACCTGCTGCTGTTTTCCTTCCAGGTTGTTTGTGGGCTTGTGAAATGCTGCCGATGATGATCCTTGTAGATTGTGGACACTGCTGTCACGGCGTGTTTCGAGTGAAGTGAGTAAATATCACTCCAAACATGAGGCTGCTTTGTGCTGGATGGTGTCAAGCTTATTGAGTATTGTTGGAGCTACATTCACTCAGGGAGGTGGAGAGTATTCCATGACAATGCTGACCTGTGCACTGTAGATGGGCAGCATGCATTCTGTGGGATGCTGTTGTTTTTAAAATGCCTTTCCATTGCAAAATATCAGTTCTGTGTTTGGGAAGATTTATTTTATCCTGTGAATGATGAATGGCCAATTCTGTACACGGAACTGTACTTTATTTTCTTGCGGATTGAGAGTGGCCACGTATCTGCGTGTTCAGTTGTGATTGTTTTCATTCTGTGCTCTGCCAGCATTTGTGCATTTGTGGAATGATTAAAAAAAAAATTTGAGAGCGAACAGTCAGTTTCCTGATTGGAATGAGTCTTTATTTTTTTAAACGTTCTGTGGACTGTGATTGTTCGTTATTGTGTGTGTGCAGACTGCATATGGTCAGTCCTGTGTGGGGAGTTGTTTCCAACCTGTGGGCTGCACTTGGCTCGTCCTGTGTTGCCAATTGCTTTTGTATGTGTCCATGTGAAATAACTGCACCAAGGCTGGTATGCCATCACCTAGCCACCCTTTATTTACTCCTGCACAGTACACTGCCTATGGCCTGCCAGCTCTGAATCATTCCCTTGAATTGAGGAGATTGTAAATCCGCTGTTTTCTTTTTACTTTTTTTTTCTTCTGACTTCTTTTTTTTCTTTGTTTGTTTTCTCCTAACGCTGCACGACTAGGGAGCGAGTTTACCCCTGAAAATTGTGTTTGGCAAATTCTGCCTGGGCTTTTGGATTTAGAACAGAGAACAATACAGCGCAGAACAGGCCCTTCGGCCCTCGATGTTGCGCCGACCTGTGAACTAATCTAAGCCCATCCCCCTACACTATCCCATCATCATCCATATGCTTATCCAAGGACTGTTTAAATGCCCATAATGTGGCTGAGTTTAACTACATTGGCAGGCAGGGCATTCCACGCCCTTGCCACTCTCTGAGGAAAGAACCTGCCTCTGACATCTGTCTGAAATCTATCACCCCTCAATTTGCAGCTATGCCCCCTCGTACTAGCCGACGTCATCATCCTCGGAAAAAGACTCTCGCTGTCCACCCTATCTAATCCTCTGATCATTTTGTAGGTCTCTATTAAAACCCCTCTTAGCCTTCTTCTCTCCAATGAGAACAGACCCAAGTCCCTCAGCCTTTCCTCATAAGACCTTCGCTCCAGACCAGGCAACATCCTGGTAAATCTCCTCTGCACTTTTTCCAATGCTTCCACATCCTTCCTGTAATGGGGCGACCAGAACTGTACGCAATATTCCAAGTGAGGCCGCACTAGCGTTTTGTACAGTTGCAGCATGACATCACGGCTCCGGAACTCAATCCCTCTACCAATGAAACCTAACACACCGTATGCCTTCTTAACAGCACTATCAACCTGGGTGGCAACTTTCAGGGATCTATGTACCTGGACACCAAGATCCCTCTGCACATCCACACGACCAAGAATCTTTCCATTGACCCAGTATTCTGCCTTCCTATTATTCTTCCCAAAGTGCATCACCTCACATTTGTCTGCATTGAACTCCATTTGCCACCTTTCAGCCCAATTCTGCAGTTTATCCAAGTCTCCCTGCAATCTGCAACATCCTTCCACACTGTCCACCACTCCACCAACTTTAGTGTCATCTGCAAACTTACTAACCCATCCACCTATGCCTGCGTCCAAGTCATTTATAAAAATGACAAACAGCAGCGGTCCCAAAACAGATCCTTGTGGCACACCACTAGTAACCGGACTCCAGGCTGAATATTTTCCATCAACCACTGCTCTTTGGCTTCTTTCAGAAAGCCAGTTTCTAATCCAAACTGCTAAATCTCCCTCAATCCCATGCCTCCGCATTTTCTCCAATAGCCTACCATGTGGAACCTTATCAAAGGCTTTACTGAAGTCCATGTACACCACGTCAACTGCCCTACCCTCATCCACATGCTTGGTCACCACCTCAAAAAACTCAATGAGGTTTGTGAGACACGACCTGCCCTTGACGAATCCATGTTGACTATCTCCAATCAAATTGTTGCTTGCCGGATGATTATAAATCCTATCTCTTATAATCCTTTCCAAAACTTTTCCTACGACAGATCTCACTGGTCTATAATTACCTGGGTCATCTCTACTGCCCTTCTTGAACAAGGGCACAACATTTGCAATCCTCCAGTCCTCTGGTACTAAACCTGTAGCCACTGACGACTCAAAGATCAAGGCCAAAGCCTCCGCCATCTCCTCCCGAGCATCCCAGAGAATCCTCGGAAAAATCCCATCCGACCCAGGGGATTTATCTACCTTCACACCGTCTTGGATTGATAACACCTCCTCCTTACTAACCTCAATCCTTTCAAGTCTAATAGCCCGTATCTCAGTCTTCTCCTCGACAATATTCGCCTTTTCCTGAGGGAAAACAGATGAGAAATATTTGTTTAGCACCTCTCCGATCTCCACAGGGTCCACACACAACTTCCCACTTCTGTCTTTGACTGGCCCTATTCTTACCCTAGTCATCCTTTTATTCCCCACATACCTATAGAAAGCTTTAGGGTTCTCCTTAATTCTACCTGATAATGACTGCTCATGTCCCCTCCTTGCTCTTCTTATCTCTCTCTTTAAATTCTTCCGAGCTAACCTGTAACTCTCCAGCGCCTCATCTGAACCATCTCGTCTCAATGTCACATAAGCCTCCCTCTTCCGCTTAACAAGAGATACAATTTCTTTTGTAAACCAAGGTTCCCTGACCTTATCACTTCCTCCCTGCCTGACAGGGACATACCTGTCCGGACACGCAATATATGTTCCTTAAACCAGCTCCACATTTCGATTGTCCCCATCCCCTGCATTTTGCTACCCCATTCTATCCCTCCTAAATCTTGCCTAATCGCATTATAATTGCCTTTCCCCATCTATAACTCTTGCCCAGTGGCATGTTCTTATCCCTTTCCATCGCCAAACTAAACGTAACCGAATTATGGTCACTCTCTCCAAAGTGCTCACCTACCACCAAATCAAACACCTGGCCTGGTTCATTACCAAGTACCAGATCCAGTGTGGCCTCCCCTCTTGTTGGCCCTTCGACATACTGTGTCAGGAAACCCTCCTGCACACATTGGACAAAAACCGATCCATCCGACGTACTAGAGTTATAGCATTTCCAGTCAATGTTGGGGAAGTTAAAGTCTCCCATAATGACCACCTTGTTCCTTTCACTCCTGCCCAAAATCGTTTTGCCGATCCTCTCCTCCACATCCCTGGAACTTTGCGGAGGCCTATAAAAAACTCCCAGCAGTGTGACCTCTCCTCTCCTGTTTCTGACCTCAGCCCATACCACCTCAGAAGACGAGTCCTCGTCAAAAGTTCTTTCAGCCACCGTTATACTGTCCTTGACTAACAAAGCTACACCTCCCCCTCTTTTACCACCTTCCCTGATCTTTTTGAAAGATCTAAACCCTGGAACCTGCAACATCCATTCCTGACCTTGCTCTATCCACGTCTCCGATATGGCCACAATATCGAAGTCCCAGGTACCTATCCATGTTGCAAGCTCACCTACCTTATTCCGGATACTCCTGGCGTTGAAGTAGACACATTTCAAACCAGCTTGCTGTCTGCCAGCACACTCCTGTGATGGTGAATTCCTGTCCATGTCCTCCCTACTCTCATCCTCCTATGTACTGGAACTACACCACAGGTTCCCATGCCTCTGCTGAGCTAGTTGAAATCCACCTGAATAGCACTAGCAAATTTCCCACCCAGGGTATTAGTACCCCTCTGGTTCAAGTGAAGACCGTCCTGTTTGTAGAGGTCCCACCTTCCCCAGAATGAGCCCCAGTTATCCATATACCTGAAACCCTCCCTCCTGCACCATCCCTGCAGCCACGTGTTCAGCTGATACCTCTCCCTGTTCTATGCCTCGTTATCACGTGGCACGGGTAAAAAACCAGAGATAACAACTCTGTTTTGTTTAACCCCTAGATTTTGAATGGTTAGGTGGATCAGTTAAGCTGGTTCTCAACCGATGGCCTGACAATGGCCAATACTGCCTGGGGAGATTTTATTTATCTTGTGGACTGTGAGCAGGTAGTTTTGTGTGTGGAGTCGGTTAATCCTACAGATTGTGAATGGTCAGCTCTGCATGGAGGCCTTGTTTTTATTGTGTGGACTGTGGTCATTTCTGTCTGAAGTCTTGACTTGACTTTGTGGACTCTGGTCAGTTACGTGTGCAGAGCTGGTTTTAATTTCTCTGTGGGAAACTGAGTTTCTTCTTTGGATTTTAAATGGTTAGGCATGTCTGCGTGTGTGTGAATCTGTGCGTTTCCTTCATTTCTGAAGAACTCAACTCTCTGCCCAGATGCTGCCAGACCTACATACTTTCTGCACCAATTTCTGTTCTGTTTCAGATCTTCAGATTTTGTCGTTCTTGGTTTAATTTTAAAGATTTCATTTAGCCTGTTAGGGCATAGGACATAGAACAATACAGAAAAGGAATAGGTCCTTCAGCCCACCATGTCTGCGAGGACCATGATGCTGTTCTAAACTAATGCCATCAGCTGCTCATGACCCATATCCCTCTATTCCCTTCCTATTCATGTATCTGTCTAAATGCCTCTTAACCATTGCTATCCTCTCTGCTTCGACACCTCCCCTGGCAGTATGTTCCAGGCACTTACTCCCCTCTGTGTAAAAACTCGCATATGTGCTTTAAACATTTTCCGTCTCACCTTTAACTTATGTCCACTTGTATTTGACATTTCCACCTGAGGGACGAGACTCTGATTATTCACTCTATCCGTGCCTCTCAATTTCATATATTTCAACAGATTGTCCACTCAGCATCTGATGCTCGAGCAGAAACCATCCAAGTCTGTCCAACCTGTTCTTATAGCTGATATACTCTCATCCAGGCAATGTCCTGGTTAACCTCTTTTGCTCCCTCTTTAAAGCCTCCACATCCTTCGTATGCTGCAAGTTGGTAATTCTGTGTGGACTGCTGGTTCTTATGCTGTTAATTGCAAATTGCCAATGATCTGTGGGGAGTTTTTAAATATCTTGTGGACTTCAAATAGTCAGTTGTTTGTGATGAGCTGATTTTAATCCAATGGATTGTAAATTGTCAATCTTGTGTGAAGAGCAGGTTTTTATCCTTTGGAGTTTTGAGTAATAATATCACACACAACTGACATGAATGTGGAGATGATCTTTATTGTGATTATTCGTGTGTGCCTTTGTGTGCTCTGTGATTGGTCAGTTCTGCATGTGTGTTGGCATCTTCCTCAAACAACAAAACCCTCCCTTTATTACTATATCTTCGTCCAATCCCTACAGCATACCTTATATCTAACTGTCCAGAAGCCCTAACATCCCCCTGTTCTGACAACTCCTGACATTATAGAACCTGCTTAATCACCTCCTGCCCTGTTGATCTCTGGTACACCTCATACCCCTTTGACAGTTTCCATCCCTGAAACCTGTTTTGGATCACACAACGTGTTCTGCAGTTGTAATGGTCTCCATGTTCTGTCACACTCCATATCTCTTCAACCAACTCCATTACGGGGTCGGCCACAGTCTCATGATAATACCACCGGGCTATTAATCCAGAAACACAAATAATGTTCTGGGGACCTGGGCTCAAATCCCACCTTGCCAGATGGTGGAATTAGAATTCAATAAAAATAATCTGTAATGGTATGTCCATTGTTGATCTTCAGTTTAAAAAATAATCTCAACTCATTTAAAAATGTCCTTTAGGGGAGAAAATCTGACCAGGTATGGCTGACATGTGACTCCAGACCCACAACAAAATGGCTGACTCTTAACTGCCCCTTAACAATTGCCAAATGCAATTGGCAGTAGCCGCTGAATGCTGGTCCTTCCAGTGACGCCCTCATCCCATGAATGAAGAAATAAAAAGGTATATTTCCCTTTCCACCCTCTGCAAACACTGCAGCAATTCGTACTGGCCCTTGCCACTCTCCGTAACAGTCTCACCACCTCCAGCACCTTCAACTCTCCCTGTTGCTATCATCTCATTGAACCTCAACAATGCTTCCTGTTGCTACTACACTCCTCCTGCTAGGAGACCCCTTGCAATTCCTTTAACACCTACTTCCATATTTTCGTTGCCCTTTGTCATTTTCTGAAACACACTCTTTCTCTACAGAATTGTCAGGTATTTTTTGGTTGTATCCCAATGATTTCTGAATTGAATCTGATACTTTACGCCCTGAGTGAGATACAAATAGGAATTTCTTGCTGAGGTTTTGTCCGTTTCAGTGGAATGTCCTTTTGTTGAATATTTTATACTGTTCCTTCAAATGTTTTCCACTCTTCATTTACAGCCATACATTTCAGTCTGCTTACCCGTTTTACCTTGGTCAGTTCCCCTCTCAAACTCATGTAATTGGCCTTGTTTCTGTTTCTGACTTGTTATTTGTCATTTGTGTGATCACTTTAAAACTTCATAATCCCTTTGAATTCCACTTTATCACAATTTCCCAGAGGATCTCTCAGCGTGACATTACTCAGCTTCATCAGGCAACAGTAGATCTGAGATAGTTACGTCCCTCGCCAGTTGCACAACATGTTATTCCAAGAAATACTGACAAACATTATTCTCCGAATCCCTCTTCGAATGTCACTATTGCCAATGTGGTGGTCCAATATAAAAGAAGATTGAAGTCCCCCAAAATTATCACAGTGCGTTTGTTACAACTTCCAATGAATTCCTGTTTAATGAGCAATGAAACGCTGATTCTACTCCATAATCTGAGGCCAAATGCTTTTTCTGTGATGTTTTTGTTATCCAATACTGTCACGATTATTCATCCTGCTTTCCCATTCTGGCTGACTTTCCACAAGGTTTTATCTTGTTGAATATTTATGTTCCACCTTATGTTCACCCTGCAACCACATTTTCCTGGTAACTAGATCTCATTTATCTCTGTGATACAAGTCCATCCATCTCATTGCAGGTATTTGTCCTTTCAAAAAAAAGGAGTCCTACAATTTACTTTTTACCACAATTTTCTGTCACACACCTAATCACAAGTGTGCAATTTTAGTGAAACTCTGTCCTTTCCTATTCCTTTGTGCTTGTCTTCAGCCACATCACCATGCTGTCTCATAGTATCCGAACATTTCCAGTTCGGATTTGGAAATCTCCTTTCAGATGAGCCCTGTGATTGCGCCACCTCTGTCATTTTAAAGCCTGCCCATTAACCGACTGATGTGACTAGCCAGGATACTGTTCCCAGCACTGTTCCCATTATTACTTACTCACTCATGGGATGTGGGTGTCTCAAGCTGGCCAGCATTTATTGCACACCCAAGCTGCCTTTGAACTGAGGGCCTTGTCAGGCCATTTCAGAGGGTGTTGAGAGTCAGGCACATTGCTCTGGGTCTGGAGTCATATGTCGTTCAGACCAGGTGCGCACAGCAGATTTGCTTCCTTAAAGGATATTAGGTAATCAGATGGGTATTTCTGACACTGGCAATAGTTTCTGGATTACTAGTCTCGTAAGGGTTATTACTTGTCTCACTCGTAGTTCGCTTAACTTTGAGCATTGATGCCAGTGCACCATGAAACAACAGCCCTTCTTCCTGACCATTGTGTGATCCTGATACCTTCCTGGTGATATCTGTGGTATCTGTCACTGTGTGGGTTTAAATGTTGACTGTGACTGCACCTTCTGATGCAGCTGTGAGATCATGAGCCGACAGAATTCTCAAATCCAAAGAGATGAGGCAGCAGAGGCCTACGATGGAGACTGGGATTTTCCAGATCTCTGCGGTACTCTGTGCATTCTACATGTGTAATTCTTATTGCATCAGTCTAATTTCTCAGTCTGTCTATGTCTCTGTCTTTGACAGCTACTCAGAAAGTTCCTGACTCAGCAGAATTCCCAACTCCAATCTCATCCATCACCACATTAAAGTGAATTGTTCAGCTAGAGACACAAAGGTCAGGGGGATCTGGAGCGTTCAATAAATCCTGCAGTGAGGTAAGATCACGCACAGTGAACAGAATAGACCGCTTAAAATATCAACCCACAAGTCGTGACGTATGTATAGTGCTGAAGTTGGAGCACAGTACAGTAAGGCCCCAGATCAATCACCACCCTGTTTTCAGCTCTGTTGTACTAAACCTTCAGAGGAAGACATCAGAAGTTCACAAGTATCAATCCAGGCCTATGCTGTCTTAGTGAGGATGAGTGCAGCAGAGGTGAAAGCAGGCCTTTCTGAAGAGCGTGGTATTGAAGCCTGGGATCTTTCCATTCCATGTTCCCGCTCCAACACTGTCTCTCCTGTCACAAGCAGGTGCTGTTTCTGTAATGTAGTGGCTAGCACATTTGTCTAACATGTGAAAGGTCAACAGTTCGTGGGCAGACAGTAACGGCTTTGCTCCTTTGTTGCAGTGATATGTTTCTGAATGGACGTGGACCGAGCATCCTAATTTGCTGTTCTCGTCAGCAAACCTTTCTTTGAATGAAGTCCCCCATATATGCTTTTGTTGTGGAAAGGAGGATAATTCTATTTGATTTCAGTATGAATCTTTGTTAAATTTCTCTCCTTCCTGGTCCTGAATGTGCACAGATGGACATCCTTTTTGAGAGTGCATTTGGTGTACCCTTATTCTTTCTGTAGCGGAGCAGTGTCACATTTGCTTGACGTGTGAAAGCGTCCCGGCTCAAAGTCTAGGAGTAGCCTTATTTGCCGGTGTCGCAGTGCACCTCGCATTCCTCTCTGTCAAATGCATCTCAAAGTAATCTCTGAAAGCTCTCGTTCCGTTGGCCTCTGCCACGTCTCAAAGTGCCTGAATCAAAACCAGAAGACCACAGTCGCGTTTTGGAATAGAGAAGCATGTCTGCATTGCTGAGCAGCAGACTCAGTCGGGGCCCATTCAGTTAACAACAGGAATTAAGGGATTTACAGACTCAGACGAACCTCTTGACTCGCGCTCTCGTAGAGTCACATTAAGGTGTGCTCTGAACTATAAGCCATGTTGGAATTGAAACTGAGGTAATGACAAGACAGGCTAGCAATTGATATTGTATCCATTCTTTTCTCTTTATGTCACAGAGGAGCAAGAAAATCGAAACAAGGAGGGATGGGAAAGATAGCCGCATGCAGCTCAAGTGAAACAACTTCTTTCTTATTCAGTCAGCAGCAAGAGACGTGAAGGTGACTCAGGCACGAGAGCTTTTCACTTCTTGAACAAAAAGCAATCACATACTGTTAGCACCTCTTTGACATCTCTGATCGCCTTTTACGTTCTGTCAATATGTTTACAAAGTGCCTTAAGTGCATCTCTGAGCAAGTGCCGTGGAATTTAGTAAAATGTAGTGAGTCGCTTTTCATCGTTTCCCACACAGGTTTCCAAATCAGCTGGCTGCCGTCTGACATTTGTGCATGTCCAGGTCTGGAAAGGTCTGCAGGAAAATGGACGGTTTAGGAGAAAGACAAGAAAAGTTGCAACTCATACCTGCACCAAGATTCGAACGTGATCTATCGTTCTCGGATTCTAATGCCAACCCGGATTTATCAGATGGAGGACTTTCTTTGAGCCACTTTGTCTGCTAAGCCGGTGTGGCAACTGTAAGTATGCTGCACGGCATCATCAAGTAAACGGCCTGCTCAGCTTGCTGCATTTTCCCTGCAGTCCAGTGCCTTTCATGTGTCGTGTAAACGCGACATCGTTCTGTTTTGAGCAATGAACGAAATCATCGTCCAAAGAGAAAATCTAAATTTCAGAAATCAGATTTCAGAAATACAGCCTCCTGTAAATAAACCCTGGAACACAGAGACTCACGTAAACA
>JAHRHZ010000123.1:2647377-2664256 GCA_024137785.1 Ginglymostoma cirratum | reverse complement strand
AATTTGTTTCCCTTAAAAGGGTATTTTTATAATTTTCTTTATTCGTGTACAACATGAGGTGAGGAGACCGTCCCTCTGCGCCCCCCCCCCCCCCCCCCCACACAGTGATGGGGAGTTTAGGGAAGTCTAGGGAAGTCATCCACCCGAAGACACCAGTACCTCCCCGGGCTGCCCCCCTCGGGCAGATGTAACCATCTGTATGGGCTGATTGATGTGGAGCTTTTCCTGCATCCCACCCTCCAGGTTTGCGAAGCTGCTTCTGCGACTCCCAGCCCTTCGATCAATTGGGCTCAAGTGTCTCGAGCACCTCTTCTTCTTCAAGCTGATTGGAGACACCCCCATCGACACCTTCCTCATGGAGATGCTGGAGGCCCCACACCAAATGACATGATTGAAAGCTCCGAGCTCCCTCATACGTTAAATCTGTAAATACTTTTCGCTAATTGTGTGAATAGAATTGATACATCATCCGTCTAACTTGTAAAACAACACATATTTTGTATCTTGAACAAGCACAGTACAGCAATTATTTGTTAGTTTGTACAGGGAATTTTAAAAGAGAAACACATCAGAAGAATTTTAGATTAAAGTTCTATTCAGCAAAGAATAAATCAGGTTTATAAATCAGGATCCAGAACATCTCTCACACCCTCCATCCTCATCTCCATTCGCTGGTTGCCTGTTTTTGCTGCAGTACTTCTCAACAGGGACAGTTATCTGACTGAATGTCCCTGTTACAGAGCCCTCGGTGTGCACAACTGGAAAGAAGGGGGAACACACAGGGAGACTGCCTCCCTAATGCTCCTAACAGGCAAAGCACACATTTAGAATAGCTGAGCAGCAGGCTGATCCTAATGTGTGAAACCTGTTGTAAAGGAAAGTGCCCCTCTTTATCAAATCCTAAAGTGGCCTTCAAGCATGAGTAGTACGTAAGTCTCTTTACTTACAAAATACATTAATCACGCAGGTCTGACTACTGCAGAGAAAAGAGATGTGGTGTTGAAGCTTTTCACCTTGTATCCATCAGGACCAAACACAAGAATGCCAAATCTGAAACAGTTTAGACAACGCGAGAAGGGGGTGATGATTGGTTATCAAGTGGGCACTGGCATAGCAATGCCTACACCAATCAGAGCCCACTTCAGAACCAATCAGCACCCTCCTCATATAGTCTGAATTGTTATTCCCTTTCAGATTTGGTATTCTTGCAATTCTGTCCTGATCGGTGTAAATATGAGCTTTAACAATATTCGCCTGTTCTTTCAGTAATACTCCAGTCCTGTCTTGCCAACTGACTCTTAGCTTGACTGCGCACATTCCACCTGATACTGTGACAAATGAACTCAAATTCAACTTGTCTCACTCCCTCTGGCAAATGACAGGCCTGATTTCAGGTTTAAGGATCAATATTTTGACCATTCCTTCAAATTTTACATTTCAATATAATAGCTGTAGTCTTCATTCTCCTCCCATTGTGTCCTGAATGCAACATGGTCTGGTGGTAATACTGTGTCACAGGCCAACACTGATGGAATGAAGGGAGACATTCAAAGTGATGCTTTCACACAGCGGGTTATTAAAGCCAGTGAGGCAGAGGTTCAATTCAAAGGGAATCTCAAAAAGATTCAATGAGCAGGGATTATAGGGAGATGGGTAAAGAGTCAGAGACGGGATTGGAAGAGATAATACGAGGTGAAGAGGTACGCCCAGCACAATGGATGGAACAGCCTCCTTCTAGAATCCATTTTATTTCGTTTTGGGGATATTGGCGTTGCTGGCAAGGCTGGCATTTATTACCCATCTTTAGTTCCCCAAGATGCTAATGATACAACTCAGTGTCTTGCCAGAACACTTCAGAGGGCATTTGAGAGTAAAACACACTAGTTCAGGACTGGAGTATAAGGCAGTCTGGACAAGAACTAAAGCCGATTTCCTTCCCTAAAAGATGTTGGTGAACTGCTTGGATTTTTACGACAACCCCTCATGCTTCATGGTCACTTTTACTGATAATGACTATTATTAATTCCAGATTTCTTTTTAAACTGAATTCAGATTCGCAAGATGTGGTGTTGGGATTTGAACTCAGTTTCTCTGGATTGTTGATGTATTTCCCATTGTTGGTAAATAGAAGTGTCAAAGTAAATGCTAAGCTGTTTGAAATGCACTAAAAGAGAAAGCTGATATGTAAGCTTCAAATTGTTTGGAATGATATTTTCATTTGCACTCTCTAAGATTCATCATATGTTTATGCAAATCATGGGATTTTGTTTTAAGCTTTCCAGTCTCATTTCCCGTTCAGCCATCTGAGGTCCACACTCTCTGGCACCCTTGCCTCAAGTCCAGTCGATCGCACCCACTGTATTGGCTCTGACATGTATAGCTGCCTATCCAGTTGTAGCATCCTTCCACCTAAAATGTACACTAGCACAGTGTGCTGCTGTCCGTCCCAATTCCCCTCCTTTTCAGCAACCCCCCCACCCCACCACCACCACCACTACCCGTCATTGGCCAAGCCTTTATTTGCCCTGTCCCCCACCACCCGGCCCATTCAGAAACTCTGTCTCACCCTGATGCTCCCCCACCACCGCCGCCAAACCCATTCCTCCCCCTCTTCAGAAATGTTATTCAAACCTACCTTGTGGATTGGGATTTCCTTCGTCATCCTCCTCCTGTTGCATCAGGGCTGCCCTCTCGCCCAACTCTAAGGCGTCTGGCAGCTTAACCGGGCCGTGCTGTACAACTGCAGCTCCTTGGTGTTTTGCTCAGGTCCCCATCATTTGCACGAGTTGGTATTTTCAAGGTGAGCTAGCCTGCCACAGGATTGGTACGGCCACACCTGATGTCCCTTATCACTCCCAATGTTCTTGCATGCGTACTTCCAGCTTGGATTGTGATCAGGACTACGAACGCTTAAGGGGCATCTGTCATTTGCCCCTGCTGCCCCTCCGACTCTCCAGAAACCAAGGAGAACAGATTAGAATCCTTCCAAAGTGGCAGGTGACCAGGCACTGGATGAGGAGAGGGATTTGGGAACACAGGTATATGACTCACTTAGGGTGAATGCAGAGGGAGAAAACTCAGTATAGAGTCAATGTTGATCTTTATGACAGGCATTGGAGCACACAGAGTGGAAATGGTGCTTCCGTCGTACAGTGTTGTCAGTCAAATCCCATCTGGTGTTCTCCATTTAGCTGCAGGCACTGCACCTCAGGTTTTTAAACGTTTATTCACAGGATGTGGGCACCACTGGCTAGGCCAGCATTTATTGCCCATCCCTAATTGCCCAGAGGGCAGTTAAGAGTCAACCACATTGCTGTGGGTCTGGAGTCATCCAGGTAAAGATGGCAGATCCCTTCCCTAAAGGACATTAGTGAACCAGATGGGATTTTCCCAACATTCAATTTGTGGTCATCATTAGACTCTTAATTCCAGATTTTTATTGAATTCAAATTCTACCATCTGTTGTGGCTGCATTCGAACCCAGAACATTACCTAGGTCTCTGGATTAACAGTCCAGTAATAATTCCATTAGGCTGTCACCTCCCCTAGGTACACGACGATAGAATGATGTTAAGGACGATGACAGATTGTGTACATTTGGTTGGTGTTTCCTTGCAGTCAAAGTGTTGAGGGTTCATACAGAAAGAGATATTTGAAAGGATTGGGTAGGGCAGTTTAGATAAATGGGAGCTATTTCCTCTCTCAGGAAAACCCAGGTGAAGGGAGCAGAACCAGAACCACCTGTTGAGAGCTGGGCCACTCAGGGGGGATGCCAGGAGGAACTTGTGTCGTTACACAGAGGGCAGTGGAATTCTGGGACTCTCAGCCTTGAAAGCTGTCCATCCTGTCGTTCAATTCGCGTTTTCAAGACTGGCATCAAACAATTATCAAGTCAGGAGGTTGTGGATCAAAGGCAGGTAAATGAAACTAAAGACCCTGTCACTCATGCTGTAACTAAGCGGTAATGCAGGCTTTAAAAGACCTTCCCAACCAGTCTGTTTTGACTCTATATCAGGAGTTATATTTGGACAGCAAACCCAAGCTTATTTTAACAAGAAGTGGATTGGGACCCAGTTTAAGGTTAGTATGCAGTCGTTCGTAGCAAGAGGAGAAGCGTTTAGAAATTGTCTCATTTAAAGGAAGTTCAGTTAGAATTCCAGTGGGATCAGCTCACTTTCCTATACTGTTCCCAGTGTCACAACTTCTCAAGGAGTGAGAGAAGTGGGATTGAGTCAGTGTGCATCTCCATCCAGTGTCAGAGGCATCCTGTATATCCTGGTCCTCCCGGCTGCTCCCCCCACCCCCCCAACACCCATATGATGAATTATTCTTCAGTTACAGACTCTCATCGTGAGCATCAGCAGTCCCTCCGATTCCTCCCCTCAGAGTGGCCTTTCCTCCCTACTTGAGCTCAGGCAGCAGGGCTATTCAACCACAGGAAACCTCATTTACCCACGATGAACAGCTGTGTAGTTGGCTGCCCCATTACTGACACAGAGACTGCCCTTACTGACGAGGTGCAGCTCTTCATCATACATCACCTTCACGGGCATAACCAACTCACTACAGCAGCACCATCTGGGTGGGGGGGGGGGGGAAGCGGAGAGGAGGGGAGACTCCACATGTATGCCTCAAAATTTATTTTTTAGTAATTGTGCTATTGGTCTTTAAACTACATTGTCTGTATATTATATATATATATATATATATATAAAAAATGTATACATATATCGTGTCTAGTTTAATTCCCGGTAATTCTTTTAGAGAAACTTTCTCCACAGAGAACTTATTGCACCAGTTCCAAGATGATGTGTAACTTTGGGTCTCAGATTGGTATCATTTGTTATTCTCATTTGTCCATGGTCAGCAGGAGATACTCAGAATTTTATTGTTTAAGAAATAAACTATGCACTGTACATGCGTGTATGTATATACATTATGTATTGTATGCATATATAGACACATGCAAATGTGTGTGTGTGTGTGTATATGTAGAGGGAGAGAGAAGGGACTCAGCAGGCGGTGGAGACACTTGTTCAGTGGAGCACAGGTACAGATTGTGCAGTCTGCCCATCTCCCACACCCTCCACTGCCTTTGGAAACTGGCCCAGTGTACTCTGTACTGTCATTGTGCAGGTCATCACAAGAAATGCGCATATGTGCGCACGCGTACACACACACACACACACCCCTTCACAGCTGAACAATTGTTTATATTTTTGTACTGTACAAATCAGAGATAAGGCTGGTCACACCATAACCTTCTGTCGCAAAGTGTGCGTTTGGAGGAGTGTATTCTGTCGCAGTTTGTCTTTGAACTGTTCTGCAGCACCTTTTGCAGCTTTGCTATAACCCTCCTTTAGCAACAACAAGTGCTAACTCTTCAATCTGTAACTGTTTTCTCTGTAAATACACTGTTTCAATTCTGGCTTAGTGGTGTGCTGTGTAATTGTACAGTTTTCTGTATCACTGACAGGAGTTCCTTGCTGAGTTACTGCGGGTGGAATTGTATAGAATTGTGTAGGACAGCTTTTGACCATTTTAGCGTTGTATCTAACCCCTCGGCACCATTTCATTTCCTTTCCCCATCGTGTTCCTCTCTCTTTCCCCTCAAATACGTCCACTGTTTCCTGTGAATTCTTCACTGGGTTTTATTAATGTCTGTTAGTTATGGTATCCAGGTTTGAACAACTCACAAGGTTCACTCACCGTGGGCAAACCGTGACTGCTTATTCAGCAGAGTAAGGGCTGTTCACTAACTACAAACCACACTTGCACAACATTTATTTACACGTGGTCGGGCTGCACTTTATTTTGGTGTCCTTTGGGGTGGGTGGTGAGCAAATTTCAGAAAGAAGTCTGGCACAGAGTAAAGATGAATTTCAGGAAAACATTCCAAAATAAAAACTCTTAATTTGAAAAAATAATCAATAAAATTGGCCATTCAAGCAGTAAACAGCTAATGAGAGAGCGTGACTTTCCCACCAGTTCTTATCACTAATGAAGGGGACAAGAGCTAAGGCACCAGGTCTTGTGTTGTCGAGTCACCTCATTAAGGGAGTGGTTGAGAAGGAGAGTCCTTCAATGATAACCTCAGCTGGTGATGGGAATCAAATCCACATCACAAACTAACCATCTGGCCAACTGAGCTAAGCCAACCCCTGGCAATGGTTTTAACACCGATCACGGTCTGCCATTGATGGAACACAGAGGTGGTAGATGGTGCGGGTATGAAGTGGAGAAAGAGGGGTGGTGGGTGTATCCAGCCCAGTCCTACTCATGCTCAACCCCTCTGATGCACCCCTTCCAAACATCCCCCCCCCCAGCCCACAGGGGGCACCGCCAGCCCAGCTTGGTGCTGTTTATGGTTGAATGGCCATTGCCTGTGGCATGTAGCCACAAGATGGGGAGGGAATAAGCAACAAGGTTGTCGAAAGTTTAAAACCAGAGCAGCTACTGCACCGCACATTGTGGTTTAGCTCGAGGTGGGGTCTGGGGAGTGGGAGTGGGTGTGTGTTGGCAGCTGTTGTTCACTAGTCCGACATTGTGCTCCTGAATGAGGACGCCATCATGAGTCCAGCTCGATGGCACACTCGTACCAGGCATCAGGCCCATGGCTAATGGAGGAAGGGCCGAGCACAGTGAAACCAGCCTTGGTGTAGAGGGGCAGCAGCCACTGGTGGCTAAGGAGGCAGATCCTTCTCGGAGTGGGCAGGGTGAGCACCGTACGTGCCACGTAATCCTGAAGCAGGCCCAGCGCCACCCCTTGGCGTTGCCACATGCTGTCCACGCACACTGAGTGAATGCAGACGGTGGTCCCTGTGGGTTCGTGGACGAACATGGACCTCTTTGTAAGGTGGTCCTCGATTGAGCGGGTCCCACAGACAAACCCAATCAATTTTCCATCGACAAAATGCCCTGGGAAAAGAGATCAGAGAAATTGCCTTAGGTTTGATTTCCTACACTTCCCTAATGGTGAATGGGCTTGACCTTGCACGTTGCAGAGTCTTTATGCACAATACGTTGAACGTTCAGCACAGAAACAGGCCACTCATCCCCACTTGTCCATACTTGCTCCATTTGAGCCTTACCTCATCTCATCCCATCAACGTAGCTTATGACAGGTTCACTCTCAAAACCGGCTGTCTGACATTCTTACAATGAATTGTGGTTTGTATTTTTCTCCTTTTAAAAGGTCCACTCAATTAGAATGAATTTAGCTGGATAAGTCAGTGAGGTGCTGCATGGCAGTGGACTGGTTATCTGTGTGGTCACTTGAACACCATACTATTCCTGTCCTCCGAGTGACCCTTACCAACCTAGATGGGCCACAGCAGTTGGCCCAAACACTGGTAAGGGCCTGTAGTCATAATCCTTTCTCCCTCCTGTACTTGTCCAGCTTCCCCTTATATCATCAAGACTCTGCTTCAACTACTTTTTCTAGCAGCAAGTTCCACATTCTGGACAAAAGACTTTCTCCTGATTTCCTTTGTGGATCCGTCACAGACAATTATTTTTGACTCCTAACTCTGAAGTCCTCCTAAGTCACTAAACTATTCAGCCCTGAGCTTCCCTTCCTCACCTCTCCTGAGTTTGTTTATTTTACTTGGGGGATGGTGTGGGATATTCCGGTGCTTGCAATAGGAGAAGGCTCGTGATCCTGTTCCGCCACGCACTCAGATGAAGACTGATCTGTATTTTAACTCCAATTATCTGACTTTTCTCTAAATCCCTTAATTATCTATCAGTCTCAGTCTTGAAATCTCCTCCAGGACACCAAACATCAATCAATTTTTGGGAGAGAGAGTTCCAGATTACCGATGCCCTTTGTGTGAAAAATTGTGTCCTGAATGACCTTGTACTAACTTTAAGGGAATCCATGCCTTGTTCTGGACACCCATCCGTCCCCGTCCCCATCCCCACCAACAGAGAATACAGTTCGTCTCTAACTACCCTTTCAAAACATCTTAAATACTTAAAGGAGGTTACCTTTAATTGTTGAATACCAGTCTCCCGTGTGCCTGCTCCCCTTGGCCTTACAGGCAGTGGAGATTGTGGATTTGGAAGGTGCTATCAAATAGGATACAGGCACAGGGGGGTGCAAAAAAGATTTACAAAGATGCTACCGAGACTTGGGGTGGGTGTGGGGGTGCGTTTAGATTGTAAGGAGAGGCTGGATAGGCTGGGACTTCTTTCCCTGGAGCATAGGAGGCTGAGAGGTGACCTTATAGAAGTTTATAAAATCATGAGGGGAATGGGTACAGTGAATAGGCAAGGTTGTTTTTTTCCCCAGGGTAGGTGAGAGTGGAAAGATTTTAAAGGGACCTAAGGGGCAACTTTTTCACACAGAGGGTGCTGCGTGAATGGAACAAGCTGCCAGAGGAAGTGGTGGAGCTGGGTACAATTACAACATTTAAAAGACCTTTGGACAGGTACATGGATAGGAAGGGTTTAGAGGGATATGGGCCAAACGCAGGCAAATGGGACTAGATTAATTTAGGAAACCAGGGTCGGCATGGACAAGTTGGGCTGAAAGGTCTGTTTTCTTGCTGTTACCTAGTGCATTCTCCATAGCAATACTTCAACCAGAATCAACTTGTTAAATAATCAGCCCCTTTATTCATTCACTACAGCTGTTCCCCTTTCACCATTCCTTGGTTTCTACTGAATCCTGGAAGATCAACCAAATGCCTCTTTCCTTCAGCAGTAGTCAGGTCATTATCCAATTCCTGTTGGAAAGCCATGACTAACTCTGCCCCCCACCACTCCTGTAAAATCACCCAAAATGATCTATTTTTGGATGGGATTCCTAACAGAAAGATCTCGAACTCTGCCTCCAGTCTACCATTTTGGCCACCCGGTCCAATGAGGGGTAGCATTGGGCAGAGAAAGGGAACAGAGAGCTATATGATGGCCAAGCACATAAAGATTAAAGGTAGAAATAAACCCTGGGCTGTACTCTCCATGTCAAAGGTGAGATCACTTTATAACTGGTAGGCGCCTTATCACATGATACAAAGTACGATTAAAGTTCAAGATTAAGAACACTAAGGCTAGGAAGGACCTAGTTACTTAGCAGAGGCTGTCAGGGAAGCGTAGATTGAAAGTGATTAGTAAAAGAATTAAATAAGAGGTTTGTTAAAAAGATTTTTCCGAGAGGGAGGTTCGAGCTTGGAACTCACTACCTGAAAGGGTTGTAGAAGTCGAGACCGTCAGCCTGTCTAAAGGTGGCTGGATATGTATGGGAATTGCCAGGGACACTGACCGACGAGGTGCTGCAAAACAGGGTTAGTCTAAATGATCGGAGTTTCTCGGCTGCCGCACATACGATGGGCATACAGGCCTCCCCCTATAGTGTGAAATTGTCTACATTTTCTGAACATCATTATCCCCTGAAGAAGGGAATGTGGGGAGAGGACCAGAACAGACACGATGGGCTCAGTGACCACCTACGGGTCCTATCAGATTTGAAGATAGATGATGAGTGCAGCAGATGTGATGCGCTGCCATACAGTGTGTGTCGTAGGTGACTTGAGTTCCTGATACAGTCACTGAGCTGAGGATACACCGCAGCCAGCTCTTACCCAAGAACAGCTCGCTAGCCTCCCTCTGCCGGTACTGCAGCACCGCCAGGCTGGCTGCCTCCTCCGGGGGGTAACCCGCTACCTCCAGAGCCCAGGCTGCAGCCACATCCCCCTCCGACAGGATCCTCAGCTCTCCCACTGCTCCCTGCATCTTGCTGCAGGCTCCTGCCAGCTTCGTCAATGCGAACTTCCACAGAGTGCCCTGCTGGAAGGAGAGGGGGGGGAGGGGCGGGGCACGGTGGAGTGGGCGGAGCTGCAGGCCTTCGGGCGACGGGATTGGTCCAGCCGGGTGGGGGCGGAAGTGGTCGTGTCTGGCTCTCTGGGGGCGGGATCAGCAGGTTATGGGCACGCCCCTGGGGCGGGGGGGGGGGGGGGGGGGTCAGGGGGCTGGGGGCGGGGCTGTAGTTCGGGGGCGGGGTCAGAGGCTTGGTCTCCTGTTACTATCAAGCCAGGCAATTAATCCTGGGTCACTATTAAGTGTATGAGGACGTACCAGGAGCACCTCCAAGCATAGTTAAAGAGGAAATACCAACCTGGTAAAAGCCCGGTGCATCAAAGTAAAAGCCTTCAGTCAGGAATGACAAGTGGAGGATCCAGCTCAGATGTAAATGTCAGCTAAGGAGGCCCTGCAGTGTTGGAAGGACCATCTATGTTGATCATCTTTGGAAATACCTCTTAATGCCCTTGCTGCCAGCACAGGCATGTTGACACATTCTCAATCTGTCCGTCTTTCCAGTAAGCACCCCTTGACATCTGTTACACACTCTAACAAGTCCCCTACTGGCTCACTGCTTTCACAAGGGTTTCTGTCTGTTTACAATTATGACAGCATTATTCAGACTTTGTATCCTTGGAGGCAAAGGCACACAGTGTATTTTACTCTTGCTCATCAAGAGTAAACTTGGACCAAAACCATTTTCTCGACACACAACGAACGAAGGGAAGCTTAATGGAGCACACACTTGAATTGCTGTTATGTGCTCCACTGGGTGAGAGTTCCCCCAGGGTGTGTATGGTCAGGAGATTAATCCTTACATGTTGATGGATACGGAGAAACTAAGGAAAGTCTTCAAAAGTGTAAGATTGGATCCAAAAATTTTACTTGCAAGAGCCTGACCCTGAAAATCAACATGGATTCTCCCAATTATTTGACTGTGTCAAGCAGCAGAGGGCCTGACACGACAGGAGAGATGAGGATAAACTGTTTATGCATCGAGTAATAATAAATGCACTTCGCGATAGGACGGTGGAAGCAGGTTCGATAATAATTTCATTAATTGAATAAAAGCTTAGAATTATTTCATGGGCTACAGGAAGACAGCAGGAAAGTGAGATTAATTTGAAAGCTTTTCCAATGAGCTAGCCTGGGTATAAATGGGTCCCAAGTGGCCTCACATTAGGGGTCTGCTATATAATTCTGAGTCTACCGGTGGCCATAAGTCCAGTAGAACCCCCAAGGAAACAGGAGACTCTTGGTCTACGGTCACACTGAACCCGTCAGGTGTCAGGGTGTCTCCAGTCTCCTGATAGAGTCATGATGGAATGTCAGGACTGCCATGTCTCTAAGGAACCAAGATGTGACTGTCCACCCATGGGAAGTCACAACAGGATCCAGGTCCAGCAAAATCAGCCATTGGATTGCGGAGGAGCTGAATTTTGGGAGCGGAGTGTGAGAGATCAGCTGGTGAATGTAGGGGGATTGAATCATCACTGGAGTGTGTGAATTGGATTGAATGACACTTCTCGCTTCCTTCAGCTAGCATGGCACAGGCCAGGGATCAAACTGCCAGGCATGGGTGATCAATGAGAATTGATATTAATCCTCTCTAATCCAGTTTACAAAATCACCGGGTTTGCAGAAAGATTGTTACTTCCAGGCGGTAAAAACAGTTCTATGCTCTACCTAGTGCACTCGTTAAACAACCAACTGGAAAATGTTCTTTCCAGCAAAACAATGGCAGTGGTTGAGGCCAAGTCACCCAGCACAGAATAAAGCCGCATTCAAGCTGCTGTCAAGTGAACTTTCTGAAATCTTCTAAATGCGAGGATGTCTATTCATGGTTTTGGCAGAGAAGAAAATTGATCAGTAAACCATTCACAGGGACAAAGGTGAAGGATGCTTTTTGTAGGCAAGCATTAACAGCAGATTCATCCAAGTGGAAGAGTTGAGTAGTGAAGCAGAAAGCTTCCTTTAGATCAATGAAGTGAACTTTGGAACTTGGCTGAAAATGTCAGTTTGGGTGAACAAAACCTTCTTAAGACAAGAAACTGACAAGCTGAAGGGATACACCAAAGCTAGAAGTCAATGTTAGTTCTGGGATCCCAAATCGCATCCTGTGCAACATGGAAAAGGCAATTTAACTAGGAAACGGTAATTGTTCAATCTCTTACACTGGCCTCATGTCCTGAGACCACTTGCTACAATACGAAGAAAAGCAGATCAGAAAGCTAGAAGTTAGATTGTGAGCCTGTATTGCTCTAGGCTGCAGCAGTAGTTTGAATCAGAACAGTGTGGAACTGGAGGAACACAGCAGGCCAGGCAGCATCAGAGGGGCATGAAAGTTGACGTTTCAGGTCAGTACCCTGCACCAGGACTGGCAGTAATTGGAATGTATCTATGACAGAGATTAGAAAGGATTCTGCACTAGGATTCCTGCCCCAAGCCCTATCCTATAATACTACCTAGAAACAGCTGACATGTCGTCATTAGGTGAGACTGGTCCCCTTCATCAAGGGCCCTGTATTCAAAAACACACAATAGTCACATTGGTGTGAGAAAAGGGAACAAAACTGACTCGAAAGAATCCAGAGCAGATCGTGGAAAGCTGTCTTCTTAAACCGCTCCAGCCCATGTAGGCAGCACAGTGGCTCAGTGGTTAGCGCTGCTGCCTCACAGCGCCAGAGACCCAGGTTTGATTCCACCGTCCAGTGACTGTCTGTGTGGAGTTTGCACATTCTCCCAGTGTCTGCATAGGTCTCCTCGGGGTGCTCCACTTTCCTTCCATAATCTGAAGAGGTGCGGGTTAGATGGATTAGCCATGGGAAATGCAAGGTTACAGGGATGGGGTGGATCAAGGTGAGATGCTCTTCAGAGGGTTGGTGTGGACTTGATAGGTTGAATGGCCTGATTCCACACTATATAGATTCTGTGTGGTGCACGGACATGCAGAATGCTGTTATGGAAGGAGTTCCAGAATTTTGACTCAGTGGCATCGCCAAGTCAGAATGGTAAGTGGTTTAGAAGGGAACTTGCAGATGGTGGTGTTCCTATGCAGCTGCTGCCCTGGTCCTTCTAGAATGTAGTGGCCATGGGTTTGGAAGGAGCTGTCAAAGGAACCTCACGAGTTGTTTCAGTGCCTCATGGAAATAGAATACTCAGTTGCTAACTGTGCACGTGCAGGAAGGAGTGAATGCTGAAGGTGGTGGATATGATGCCAATAAGGCATGTTAATAATGGCAAGTTCGCAAATGTTGTTAGAACTGCACCCATCCAGTCAAGTGGGGAGTATTCCATCACACTCCTGACTTGTGCCTTGTAAATGGTGGACAGGCTCTGGGAGTCAGGAAGTGAGCTACCCACCATCGAATTCATAACTACTGACCAGCTCGTAACCACAGTATTTATTATGGCTAGCTCAGCTCCATTTCTAGTCAATAGTAAGCCTTAGGATGCTCATATTGAGAGTTTCAGCAAATGGTAATGCCCAGGGGTAGTGGTTAGATTGCCTCTTGCTGGAGGTGGCCTTTGCCTGGCATTCATGGAGTGCAAATGTTACTTAATATTTTTCAGCCCAAGCCTGGATATTGTCCAAATCTTGTTGTATTTGAACATGGACTGCTTCAATATCTGAGGAGTCACAAATGGTGCTGACCATTGATGATTGTATAATGAACATTCCCCATCTGACCTCATGATGATGGAAGGTCATTGATGAAGCAGCTGAAGATAGTTGGGCCTAGGATGCTATCCTGAGGAACTCCTGCACAGATGTCCCACAGATGAGATGACTCACTCCAATAACCACAACCATCTTCTTGTGTACCAGGTATGACTCAAACCAGCAGTAAGTTCTCCCCAATTCCCACTGGCAACCATAACTACTATTAACAAAATATAAATCAATATGGACACACTGCTTTTGATAGGACTTGAAACCTGAAAAGTATCTGAACTGGATGACATCAACCTTAGGGGAGATAGGTCACATATAGTATCCCTTTTTCCCACCCATACTGTCAAATAGCTCAGTGCACTCAAACTGTTCAATTATTGTGGAAAGAGGCTAAAGTTGTATCACCTTTAAGAAGGCAACAAGTCAGTGGGGTGACTGTAAGGTCCATCAGTTTGACATCAGTCATGGGATAGGTACTTCAGGGAACCATTTGAGATGCATGGTCTGATTACCTGGATAGAGAAGGGACACCCAACAAGGCTCAGTAAAAAGACACAAGCTACAAAATTGATAGACTTTTTTGGGAAGGAATCACCTGGATGCTCAAAGAGGAAGCCCAAGCTAGGCTAAGGAGCTGGGACTCCACACTTTAGAGAACAGTACGCTAAGTGATGATCTAAATGCTCACAGTTTAGAAGATAACAGGAATAGACTGTTTGAGTAGACATCTTGCTCCAATAGGCTGGGGACAATCACAAGTCACCATTTTGATTTGTGCAAGGCTAGACTTAGGTTAAATCAAGAGGTAGTCCTTTCCCAAAGAATAGTGAATGCTCTGACACAGGCAGCTGGCTTATGCATTCAACATTAATGTACTGAAATTCAGCAAGAGCTCATTTGTTTCTGACTAGGACAGAGGTCATCATGCATATTAGGCATATGCTATATTGTACTGAGATGCCAGAGTGAGACGAGTTTCCATCTCCCTGGATGATCAAAGAATTGAGTCCTTTTCGCCCAAACTGCATTGCACTTTGGTCTTTTCTTTGCCTTTTCCAGGGCCTTTTTCCTGGAGCATTGGAGGCTGAGGAGCTAGAGGTTTATAAAATCATGAGGGGCATGGATAGGGTGAATAGCCAAGGTCTTTTTCCTATATGGTGGGAGAGTCCAAAACAAGAGGGCATAGGTTTAAGGTCAGAGGGGAAAAGATTTAAAAGGCACCTAAGAGTTAACTTTTTCACACAGTGTGGTGCGTGTCTGGAAAAATGAGCTGCTAGAGGAAGTGGTGGAGGCTGGTACAATTAGAACATTTAAAAGGCATCTGGATGGGGACATGAATAGGAAGGGGTTAGAGGGACTAGGTCAGATTGGGATGTCTAGTCAGTGCAGATGAGTTGGACCGAAGGGTCTGTTTCCATGCTGTGTGACTCTATGATCACCTGATACCAGCAAGGTAAACAGTCCATATTGTGAGAGACAAGGTGTGGACTTGTTTGGCATGTGTTGATGGTACGTAATTGTTTACTAATAGTTAGAATCTATTTACCTGTAATAAAAAGCAATTCTTATTAAATATACAGCAGAGGGCTTTAACTTGTCCATCGGTGCTCAGACAAATTTACAGACATATCCTAGAATCCCTACAGTGTGAAAACAGGCCCTTCGGCCCAACAAGTCCACACCAACCCTTGGAACGTCCCACCCAGACCCATCCCCCTATAACCCACACATTTTGGACTAGGATCTTGTGTAGGCATTGCAGAGAGCCACCATCTATCACACCGGTCTATTCCTACTCTAACATCTATTATACATGGCTGGGTGTTGTGTGTAGCGAGCGTAGCGAGTGTGACAGCAAGAGAGATTTATTTTGTGGAGCCCTACTGGAGCTTTCTGATGTAGAGTGTGATCATTACCACCACCTGAGTTGATTAAAATCCAACTACAATAATCCTCCAAAAAAAAGGATTAGTAAAAACTGTTTTGGTACAGGAGTACAGGGTTTTACTAGGGCTTTGTAAAGGAGAGTGTGTTACACCAAACTGATGCCAATGAAAGTGTAGTTAACACATTAAAAATTGATTGAAAAGGATGATGTTCTTTGCATCAAATTCATAAGCTGCGTTTGCTGGAGTGCGCTTGGAAGAGTACCAATGGTTTAGGGGAGCAAATAAAAAAACAAAAAAAAAAAATCAAGATTTCAAAATGACTCAAGTGCAGAAAGCTGTGAAAGGAGTGCTTTATTTGCTTCTACCAACTGAGGGCTCTTTGCAATCAACATTTGAAGAAAGTGGAAGATATTGGAAACCTTCTTTCAGATTTAGACTTGGATTTTTTTTTAAACTTTACGTTAAGAATGTCCTTTTTCCAATGTCACCACATTTTCCCAGCTCACTTCCCAATCCCCATGTCAGTCTAGTGGTAAGACTGTGCCCGTTGATCTTATGGCCATGAAGAAAGATTATGAAGGTGGAGGAATATCTGTGACAACAACAACCTGGGACAGAATAGCATTGCTGCTGCAAGAACATGATCTTCCTGTTAAGGGTGAGGATAGTTTGACATTTTTTAAACAGGCCTCTACTGGTGGCCATCATGACAGCTGCTTTCTGTGAAGCATCTCTGGACACTGATCCCAGAAAATGATGTCCAACTAAGCGATCCCCAACACCCATCTGACCAACAGTGCTAATGGCTTTCATTCAACATAGTAATCAACACTACCTTTCATCCAATGGACCGACAGGCTGACTTCCTGCTCCTCTGATGCTGCTTGGCCTGTTGTGTTCATCCAGCCCCACACCTTGTTATCTCGGATTCTCCAGCATCTGCAGTACCTCTTATCTCTAGTAATTTAAACCCATGTCCTCTGACCCTTCCCAACTGGAATCATCTGTCAATAGGGCTTTCCAGTCTTTTAACCATTTAATTATTCTAATTCTCCATAGTGTTAAAACTCATTGGGGTACCATGCTGGCAATTCCTGCTACTCCCGTATAATTCCCCAATTTGCCTGACTTTTAGAACTAGGTATCCAGAAAGCACAGACCACATTATCATATTTAATAAGAATTGCTTTTGATTACAGGTGAACAGATTCTAACTATAAGTAAACAATTATGTACCATCAATACACAAGTCCACTAGTTAAAACTCTAACTTCCCCTCTACACAAACAAAGACAGAGATAGACAAACAAAACAAATAGGTGTTATAAGCAGATAGAAGGACTAAGAAAGCAATTCAGTGGTTCTTGTCCACTGGGTTTGCTGATCAGAAAACTGCTTCTTGATCTTCCTTCTCCAGATACTTTCATTTGAGTGCAGGAGGCACAGGTTGACTGGCTCATACTCAGAAGTCTCTAACTTATTAATTAAGAGTCACAGTTAACAGCGACTGATG
>JAHRHZ010000123.1:2629659-2647277 GCA_024137785.1 Ginglymostoma cirratum | reverse complement strand
TAGTCTGGCTATCTTCAGGTTTGAGATGCTTTTCATTGCAAAGCAAAAACATAGCTCCTTCTCTTCTAGATGGATTCTGATTCAAACATTCACATTCCTAAGCTGTTCAGCTACCTGGGAGCCCATCACGTAGTTATTGCCAGGCAGGAGGCCTCTGTCATCATTAATTGGTCACTGCCCACAGACCAATTAACTACCTGTTGCCAGCTGAAGCTGTACACAGGCCCACGGATTCCAGCTCCTTTGTAACTAGCTTTTACTCCTGTTTGAACCAGTAGCTGTGCAACAGCGCTTACAATGAGTGTCAGGTTTTTATACAGTGCAACAATCCTTAACTTTTAAACCAGTCCTTTTCTGATTTCAGTCCACAATCAATCAAAAATACTGTAAAAAGTACAGTCTTTACAATAGTAAATAAACTTATGTTCTTTAAAAACAAAAATCAGTACAGCACAGGAACTGGTCCTTTAGCCAACCAAGACTATGCCAACACATGATGCCTTTCTAAACTAAAAACCTTTTTGCCTCTATGCTGTCCGTCTCCCTCTATATTCATGTATCTGTCAAGATGCTTCTTAAATGTTGCTATTGTATCTGCCTCCACCATCTCCTCTAGCTGCACATTCCAGGCACTTGCCACCCTCTGGTTAAAAAGACCTGCCTCTCACATCTCCTTTAAAGTTATCCTCTTTTCCCTTAAACCTATGACCCCTAGTAATTGACATTTCTACTGGATAAAGACACTTAACTATCCATTCTATCTGTGCCCCTCATAATTTTGAATTGTGAGCTAGAAACTAATCTCAGCTCTTTCCTGAGATAACAAGGTGTAGAGCTGGATGAACACAGCAGGCCAAGCAGTATCAGAGGAGCAGGAAGGCTGACGTTTCGGGCCTAGACCCTTCGTCAGAAATTTCGGATACTGCTTGGCCTGCTGTGTTCATCCAGCTCTACACCTTGTTATCTCAGATTCTCCAGCATCTGTAGTTCCTACTATCTCTGAAACAGCTCTTTCCTGCATCTCTTAAGGCCACTATGTCACCCTTCATGGGGAAACCAAAGCCAATCTACACGGATTGTCATTTTGACACTGCAAGTCATTGGCAGACTTTCTTTGATTTCAACTGAATGCTTCTAATTAATCTAACACAGCACCTCATTCTTTAGATTAGTAGTGGGAAATTCTGTGATATAGGCACAATACAGATCTTAAGTGACAGAAGGGAAGAGTATCTTTAGTCATTAACGATTAAATTACTTTGCTGCTGATATAGGGCAACTTTTGTAGCATGGCGGTAGTGTCTCTACCTTTGAGCCAGAATTCCACTTACCCTAGTTTAACATGATTGATTAAAAGTAATTGTACCAGGACATACGCCAAACTGTGGAGGCTATTATTGGCACAATTAAAAGAGAGAGTAGGATTTAAGAGTGTACTGGGGGTTACAATCCCCTTGATAGCAGCTATGAAACAGTAAATTGTATAAAGAGATTGGACAAACATGTAGCTGAAGCAGAGCACCATTAATGGAGATATTTAACTCTCACATCGATTGGGATATGCAGGCCAGCACGTCAGAAAGATAGTGAAATTCATGACTGTATTGGGACAGTTTTCTGCAGAAGAGGCTAGATTTAATAATGAGTTACATTTAGTTAACAGCCAAACTGTGAACAAACATTTATCTAACACCATATTCAACCAATTTATGATCATTACAATTAAAAGGGAGACAACACAATGTAGTGTCTAAAAGGAAAACACACAAATCAATAGAATTGAGGAGGTCTAACTTCAAGAGGATGAGATGGAGATTGCCAATGAATTGAATAAATCTGATAACGAGTAAAACATTATCAGTGTTAAAGAAGAACATTAAGTTAACTTAATGTTAACTTAACTTTACTAATGTAAAGCAAGTGCTTTACTTGCCAGAGGGGTCAGCCACAGACAAACAAAAAGAAAAAGCAAACAAAAATGTTTTTTTTAAAAAAAAAAGCACAGGCCCTGACAAGTGCGGAAAACATTGATCAGAAGAAGGTGACAAAACTGATAACTACAAAGAGGAAACATGAGCTGAAACTGGCAACACAAAAATTAAGTTACAATGGTGGTCAGACGTAAAATGGCCCATTGAAAGCATGTCATCTTTTCTTGTAGAAAAAAAACATTAGTCCACCTTGTCCCTGCCTACGCTATTCAAAAAGGTCATGGCTGATCTGATCTTGGTTTCAACTCCACTTTCCTGTCTGAAGTCCATAACACAGGACACTGTTATAGCTCAAGTATCTAACTCAGGCTTGAATATGTTCCATCACAGCCTCCAAAGACTGATAGGCCTCCGAGGTGAAATTCCTCACCTCCATCTTAAGGGGATGACTCTGTATTCTGAAACTATGCCTCCTTGTTCTAGACTCTACATTAGGGGAAATATCCTTTGCCTGTCAAACCCACTCAAAATCTTAAACGCTGCAATAAGATCACTTCTTCATCCCAGGAATAAACCTTCTTTGAACAGGTTCCTGCTGCTATATCCCGACTTAAATAAAAGCAGAAGTGTGTGTGTGTAATGCTCTGGATGTGGATCTCACCAACACCTTGTACAGTTCTTGTAAAAGCTTCCTTACTTTTACATTCCAAACCCCTTACAATAAAGACCATCATTTCATTTGCCTTCCTAATTACTTGCTGTACCTGCATACTAATTCATAAAAAACACCCAGGCCCCTCCGTACTGCAGTGTTCTGTGATCTCTCTCCATCTGAATAACATTCTTCTTTCCCATTCTTCTTATCAAACTTGTTAATCTTACATTTTCCCACATTGTGCTCCACCTACTAAATTTGTGTCCCCTCATTTAACCTATTTATATCCTTTTGCAGACTGTGTGCACTCCTCACCACTTTGCATTTCCATCTAGCTTGGCATCATTAGCAAACTTGGCAAACAGGAAAGAGTGGATTTGGTGAGTAATCATTACGTATTAGTATTTACAACAACGCGGCACCAAATGCCAAAAATCCCAAGGAAATTAATATCAAATTAGAGACAGGCACTCACTAAAATTAACATTAAGCAAAAATACAGCAATAAAGAACATGATGGCATTAAAGGGTAACAAAACCCCTCAGGGTCAGATGGTTTTAAAGGAAATGGGTGTAAATGCTAACCTCTAACTCTAGTTCTAAAGCTGTCTTAAATCAGGTTATGAAAAACTCTGGTATTTAAAAAGTGAAAAACTAGGAAATTATTCGCTAGTTGGTCCAGCACGTGTTCACAGGAAATTACTAGAGTCTGTAACTAAGGATAGAGTAACTGAGTACCTTTAAAATGTTCAGCTTATCAGGAAGAGCCAACATGGATTTGTAATGGACAGTTCATTCTCAATCGGAGAAAAGTTCTTGAAGGCAGGAGTAAAGTAATGCACAGGGAATATCTGAGAGTGTTCTTACATGGATTTCCAGACAGCTCTCATTACAGACTGCGAGCTGAAGGCAAACTATTTAACTGCTTAGGAAATCAGCTGAGTGATCAGTGGGGATAATGAGCAAGTACTGTAACTGATCAAACGTGATCAGTGGTATCCTGAAAGGTGTGTGTTGGGGCCTCAACTATTCACTGTAGTTATTCATAGCCACATATCCAAATTTGCTGATATGAAGATCCAAAAACCACATCAATTAGATATTGAGTGAATAGGTAAAACTGTGGCAAATGGATTTCAGTTCAGATAACTATGAAGTGACTTATTTTGGATATAGATGGGATAGCATGCTTCCTAAATTGTGAAAAGCCAGTAACAATGGACGTTTAAAGGAACTGCAGAGTTTACATAGATAACAATGTGTAGAGCTGGATGAACACAGGCCAAGCAGCATCAGAGGAGCAGGAAGGCTGACGTTTCGGGCCTAGACCCTTCTTCAGAAAATAATCACTAGGTATTAGTATTTACAACAAAGTGGCACCAACATGCCAAAAATCCCAAGGAAATTAATATCAAATTAGAGACAGGCACTCACCAGAATTAACATTAAGCAAAAATACAGCAATAAAGAATGTTTTCTGAAGGAGGGTCTAGGCCCGAAACATCAGCCTTCCTGCTCCTCTGATGCTGCTTGGCCTGCTGTGTTCATCCAGCTCTACACCTTGTTATCTCAGATTCCCCAGCATCTGCAGTTCCTACTATCTCTGCAGAGTTTACACATTTGGTTCATTAAAATGTCAGATACATTGAAAATAAACAAAGATTAGCTTTTTAAAAAAAAACCTAGATAACTACAATACAGGGATTAGAAGTGTTTTTCCGATATACAAAGCTCTAGTTAGACCTGAACTGGAGACCGAGGGGGGGCCTCAGGAGCTGCAAAGGAGGGGCGCATTGCCAATTAATCAAAATGAAACTTGGAATGCAAGTATAACTTAGAAGGATATATTGCATAAACTAAGGCTGTACTTCCTGAGGTTAAGAGGTGACTTGGTCAAAAACTTTTAAAGTATTAGAGGGCAGATATGTAGTTTCTAGCTAACCTACGCCATATGAGAGTCTGGAACTGAGGAGGGCAGGGCGGCACCACCAGAAAATTAAATCCAGACCTGTCAGGACCAAAATTAGGAAAGATTTCTATCACTATGTGCTGTGCAAGTTTAGAACTATCTTTCACAAGCAGCAATTGATGCTAAAAATGCCAAAATGTTTGATTGGCAAAAATATACCAATCTTAGTTTTAAAATGAAGCAACATTAGAGGGCATAGGTTTAAGGTGAGAAAGGAGAGATTCAAACGGGTCCACAGGGGTAATTTCTTCACACAGAGGGTGGTGAACATCTGGATCGGGTTGCCAGAGGTAGTGGTGAAAGTGAGTATAATTTCTCCATTTAAGAAGCTTTAAGACAGGTACATAGATGGGATACTGTCCAAATGCAGGCAAATGTGACTAGTTTACTTGTGAAAACTGGATGGCATGGACAGCTTGGGATGAAGGGCCTGTTTCCATGCTGTAGAAAAAAATATGGTATAAAGGTATACGAGTTAGGCTGCATATCAGCCATGATCTAACTGAATGGCAGAAGAGGCTCGAGGGCTCAAATGTTCTAAATTAGCACTGCTCCCTCCAAATGACATGCACCATCCTTACTACTTCCTCACCCCAAAAACCCTACAAATGTTTTGTTTACAATATTAATTCAATTCATTAATGAATGCTATAATTGAATCTGCTTCTACCACTGTTTTAGGAAATGCATTTCAGATTATAAACAACCCACTGCGTAAAAAACAATTCCATTTAACTCCCCTGGTTCCTTTGTTCTTGATCTGAAATCTCTTTGCACTGGTTACCCACCTAGCAGCCAGGAGAAACAATTTCTCGTTGCTTACTCTTAACAAAATCCATCATAATTTTTAATGTCTCTAAATCACCTCGTAACCCTCTCTGCCCTAAGAATAAACCAAATAATGTGATTCCTATATTTACAAGACAGTAACAAAACAACTTCAAAGAACTTTAGGATCTAGGTAAGAACTTTTAACTCATAGGGACTCAAAGTAATAATGCTGACAACCAAGACCAAAATGGGGGAAAGAAAACCAAAGCACTAGATATTATTAAGACATTATTAAACTGGAGAGGGATCAGAAGAGATTTACCAGAATGTTGCCGGGAATGGAGGGTTCGAGTTATAAGGAGATGCTGAATAGACTGGGACTTTCTCCCCGGAGCGTAGGCGGTTGAGGGGTGACTTTATGAAGATTTATAAAATCATGAGGGGTATAGATAAGGTGAATGGCAGGTATCTTTTCCTTAGAGTGGGGGATTTCAAGACAAAGGGGCATATTTTTAAGGCGAGAGGAGAAAAGTTTAAAAAGGACGAGGGACAATTTGCTTTTAACACAGAGTGTGGTTTGCGTTGGAATGAACTTCCAGAACAGGTACCATTTAAAAGACATTTAGGTATGTACGTGGATAGTAAATGTTTGGATGAATGTGGGCCAAGCACAGGCAGGTGGGACTAATTTAGTTTGGGATTATGGCCAGTGTGGACTGGTTGGACTGAAGAGTTTATTTCTGTGCTGCATTTCTGAAGGAGGGTCTCGGCCCGAAACATCAAGCTTTCCTGCTCCTATGATGCTGCTTGGCCTGCTGTGTTCATCCAGCTCCACACCTTGTTATCTCGGATTCTCCAGCATCTGCAGTACCTATTATCTGACAGAGAGCTGAAACACTGGTGTGGACTGTGGCCTGTTTCAATGCAGTATATTCTATATAATTCAATGTAACATCTACTTTGTCAGTTAGACAATATATAGCAGCAACACCCACAAGCTGTAAAAAAATTACAAACAGGTATTAAACAATTAAGTTCCCAGGCAATCTGTGCGAAATTGACACTCTGCAAGGGAAGTGTGAACTCAGCCACTTTGGACATCAGATGGATAGACCAGGACGCTTTCTAAATAATGTATAACTATAAATATTGGAGCTCCAGAGGGAGATATGGGAGCCAGGTATCAGATCTTTAAAATGTCACAAATAGGTATAGAAAATAATCAAAATGGTGCATAGAATGCTGGTCTTTACGTTGAGAGAACTACAACTTAAAAGGTTTGGAAGTCATACAACAATTGTACAAAACTCTAGCTAGACAACACCTGGAGTACAGTGTTCAGTCCTGAACTTTGAGGAGGACATAGGGACCTTGGTGGAAGTGCATTTATCAAAATGATAGCTGGAGGGTTAAAACGATAAACACAAACCAGAGTTGCATTCCCTGAAATTGGATTACAGGCTGATTTGATCAAAGTGTTCAAGGTACCAAAAAGAATAATTGAATGATAAAAAGAAACTGCTTTCACTGATTGGTGAGTCTAGACTACAGGTCACAGTCCAGATACTACAATACTAAATCCAGGCATGAGTTAGCAAACACCTTTCCACTTAAAGGGTAGTAAAAGTTCTGAATACTACCACAAACAGCAAACAAAGCTGGGTCAACTGTTAATTCCTTTGTTTTGCAGAAAATATTCAGGGGGTTTGTGTAGCTCTGGGCATATGGAAGGAAGTAGGCCACAGATCAGACACGATCTTCATGAGAATGGATTTGAAACCAAATGGTCAACTCCTATCCCTAATCCCAGTTTCTTCACACTATTCAAGTCTCAATTCAGTACAAGTCTAATAAAATCTCTGCTGCATCCTGTTGATAGTGGTGTCACACATGATGCCCACCACTGGAAACATAACCACAATTCTAAAAGATTTCACATAGCTACTGGACAGCCTGACTTCCAATTGCAGCCTGCAACGTAGGAGCAGTTGCAATTCCCTGGATTGATCTCATCGCCTGAATGTGTCTGTTCTGGACAAGGTGATACAATACCGTCTATTTATGGTAACAGCCTCGGGGACTGACCAGATTGTCAAGCAACCTTTACAACCCTGCTACAGCCAGCAGAGTGTGGGAGTTCTGAAACTGCTTTTGAAAATATGTAGAAATCCTATTCCCTACATTGATTGCATAATAGGAAAATATCATATTTCAGATGGCTTTAACACTTTTGTTACTTACTGAGCTGTCTGTAATTTTGTAGTTCATCTCAGACTGGTTATAAATAGAAACGTGTCTGTAGAACTTGGAGCCACACTTGGAAACTTGCTCTAAGCGTCAGTTGGCAGAAAAAGCACACTCCAGTTTCAAAGCTTTACAGACAAGCCACACACACGATTACACAAGGGCAATTATCTATAAAGTGAGTCCTGGAATGTGAAAGAAAACCACTGTGCCACTCTGCATTGGTTAGCTCCACAACAGCCACGTCAAAGACAATGTCAAAGGCTGAGACACAAAGACTGAAATCACATGAGATGAAACAATGTCCGCTCATCTCTAGCATCAAGATTAAATGCAGCAGTGTGCACAGTTCCTGGAGTCTGAGAGCATCTCAAGGAAAGAGCCAACAGGGAAAAATAAATACCTCCCTTTGGTCAAGACCAAAAGGTGCAGCCAACATTCAGAAAAACTTGGCACTTGTCACCCCCAACAACATAAAAACTCTGAGGGAAAGGGGCAAAGGAGTACCTTTGTTATTTTTCTAGCGTGGCTAAACAAAACCTAAAGAGAGTTAACTGAAGAAATTTACATTATCAAGAGTTCTTGAAAAAAACTTTTACTTCGTGAAAGTGAGACAAAAAGTTTCAAAGCCTGATTTTTCCCTGGGAGTGATTGGAAGGCTGGGGGAGAATTGGGATGGTGCAGGGAAATGGCAGTGAAATGATGGCTTCCAAGTGAAAATAAACTCTTTTATTGAGTCACGCAGGCTATTTTATTTTACATCCTGCGGTTCCACCATTACTCAGGCAGCTGCTTTCTTTCTGCTTTTAGTGTCACACAGAGGTGATGTCCATAGGAAACTCAGCCTTACAGAAAAGTAACCTTTGGAGAATGGCAAACAGTAAATATTTGCTGATTAAATGTAAATAGCTTCCCCTGCCATTCTTCACTATGCAGCCCAGAAAAATGGTCAAGTGCAATGCACTTTGAGATATTCAAGGGACACTTAAAGGAGAATCACAAAGACTTTTAAGGATAGGAGTGCTTTTGTCCAAAATATCCACTACCGAACATGGACTACATACAGCAACCCTTTTATTAACTGGCACCTGTGGGACCAGGAGTGTGATAGTTGATTAAATTTTCAGGATACGTAAACCCTGACCAAGTGAAATTTTGTGACATCAACATCCCTTAGAAAAATCGATGTCAAAACATCAACAGATCTCCTAAAATCAATGTATAAGCACAAAGTAATAGAATGTAATGCAGAAGGTATACACATCACTGTTATACTTTACTTACAGCATAAATTCACAGACATCATGGTAGATTGTGGTATTTGAGGTATATCACTTTTGCCAGTTTATCAAACGTACCGGTTTATAAGATACCGCTTAAAACAGACTTCGCTGTATTGTATCAAATGCACATAATGTTATGGTTAAAAATACAAACTTGTCTTTTCCAAAACCACCAAATTTAATGTCCTTAAAATGATGTCCCTTTAAATTATTATTGTGAGGATTTTAATGTTGGATGTTGTATAGCAGACTGCAAATTGTCCTTCAATCATTTGAATTTGTTACAGCCACTCATCACAAGTATTGATACTTGTACAATTCTTGCAAACTGCTGCTGCTTTAAACAGCAGTCTTCTCCAGAAATAGGGTATATTAAAACTTGAAAGAAACTCACAGCAAACATTCAACTACAAATAGAGGGGCACAATACTGGGGATGAAGTGAGAAAATGTCAGAAATCCTAGGTGGCGGAGTTCTTCTTGTACTTCTCAACTTTAATTACAAGTGGTTGCTTACAGCTCGAATGAAGCATCAGGGTAGGAGTATAAATGGGATAGTACTCAAAGCTTTGCATTGCTGCTTCACTATTTGGCCCATCACCTCAGCTGATGATAGCTCCCTTTGTCAGAGCTCACTAGCCAAGCTATCTCAGAGTAACCACTTGGGTAATTTTGGTAGAAGTATGTAGTCAGACCCTGGTGACAGTCTCAAGGAAAGAGAGATTAGGCAGAAGGGCAAGTTCCTCCCTCATTCCAACAGGACACTCGTGCATTTGTTCAGTCCCTTTCACCACCTCACGATGGCTCAAAGTACTCCATTGCCAATGAAGGATTTCTGACATGTAGTTGCTTTAGTAACATAGTAATGTATAACCCATCCCCAAACAGAACACCCAATTTGAGATGGGAACCGCTGTGATGTGATACTCATTGTCCAAGGCTCTTTAGTCCCACAGCTGGGGTTGCTCATGCTGAAAGTGTCAAAAAATAAAAGAGGTGTGGCGCTACCACATGGCACGCTGGATACCAGACATCTGGTTGTGGTCAGCGAGATGGCGGAAAACGATCCGGCTGAGGCGCCACCTGCGCTTGACGCCCCGCGGCCGAGAGGTGAGGACGCAGCGATTGCGGATCCGAACCGGGCAACTGTCTCTTGGTAGGCTAGCAATCTCCTGGTCAGCAACTTCCTGCATGAAGACAATACTGTGGTGAGGAAGGAGCGCAGCACTCTTCACTGACTGCGATTTCAAACAACACCAGTTCACAGGGCTATATTCAGTCTGCAATGCTTGTATTCAAATACCCTCTCCCATGGCTTTATTTCCCTTTCTCCATACCTTCCTCTACCTCAAATCTCAGTTTTCCTCCAATTCTGGTCTCATGTCTATCCCTAGGCCCAGAACTGGACAGAATACTCTAGGTGAAACTGAACAATGTTTTATACAAGTTTATCATTACCTCCTTCAAGTGCCATTACTTGTAAATCCAAGGATTCTGGATGCCATTTTAAATGGTATAAAAACATTGCTCCCCTTTACATTGCTATGTCTTACCAAGCATGGGAATCACCTCCTGCTATCAGTGGGTACTAGGGTTTGAACTCATGAAGGAGGTGCTCCCATACATTAATCCTCAGTGGCCTGGCTGTAATTGTGATGTTATGCCACCTTGTTCTCAACCCAAGCCATCAAACAGAAGAAATCAGGAAGTACGTTTGTGGTGTTGAAATTTTACATACAACAGCCAAAATTACAGATAGGTACTTTGTCTGAAAATAGTTTTATAAACAGGCCCTTCACTTCAATCCATCTGTACATCACCTCCTGCGGATTGGGCTAAAGCACCGTCACCAGTTTCCAAACACCGGCCTGAATCAGTACGGCCTGAAGAATGGCCAGAAACAACATTGCCAGCTTCTGCAGACAGTAAAATTGAGGTCTTTCTCGCAGTATAGTTCTACATTCACTTAAAACTTCGCTGTAGATTTGGCTGAAGAGTTTTAAACTGTATTCAATCTTTATTTGACTATGATGCTGCTTGACCTGCTGTGTTCATCCAGCCCCATGCTTGTTATCTCGGATTCTCCAGCATCTGCAGTACCTTTTATCTCTTGATTAATACTGACCTCTTCTGGTTTTATTCAAGTACTACCAGCATGCCATGGCTAAACACATCAGGAACCCGGCCTTATTCACTGCAATGAATAAGGGATGAGCAGTGTGAGCTAACTCAGACTAACTTCTGCCCCTGTGTTTGAGCCAAGTGTGTTGATGTTGGCCTGTGTCTCCCAGCTGTACTGACCTCTATCTTATCACAGGAATTAGCAGAAGATGCTGTACGGAAGGCAGGTACCAATCTGCACTCATTCTGTTTCAGAACGACAGGTATCTTTTGATGGTCTGCAGCACCAACTGCTAGGATGATCAGAGCATGCCCCTCCAACACCCCATGGATATCTCAGTAATTCAACATGCCTTTATGCACATGTTGACATACAGATGATTAAAAGATACTGTAAAACAAACTGTCAATTATGCCCATCCATGTTAACAATTTGTGATGCTCTTACTGCATTGGCTCAAATTGCTTGTTCACCTAAGCAGCGGAGTCCTCTAATTAACAGTAATAATCCAAATTTAGAAAGAACTTTGAGACTACAAACTATACAGTAAACGGAAAAGTCCTGGGGAAAATTGATGTACAGAGAGATCTGGGTGTTCAGGTCCATTGTTCCCTGAAGGTGACAACGCAGGTCAATAGAGTGGTCAAGAAGGCATACGGCATGCTTTCGTTCATCGGACGGGGTATTGAGTACAAGAGTTAGCAGGTCATGTTACAGTTGTATAAGACTTTGGTTCGGCCACATTTAGAGTACTGCATACAGTTCTAGTCGCAACATTACCAAAAGGATGTGGATGCTTTAGAGAGGGTGCAGAGGAGGTTCACCAGGATGTTGCCTGGTATGGAGGGCGCTAGCTATGAAGAAAGGTTGAGTAGACTAGGATTATTTTCATTAGAAAGACGGAGATTGAGGGGGGACCTGATTGAGGTCTACAAAATCATGAGGGGTATAGACAAGGTGGCTAGCAAGAAGCTTTTTCCCCAGAGTGGGGGACTCAATTACTAGGGGTCATGAGTTCAAAGTGAGAGGAGGAACGTTTACGGGAGATATGTGTGGAAAGTTCTTTCGGCAGAGGGTGGTGGGTGCCTGGAACACATTGCCAGCGGAGGTGGTAGACGCAGACATGTTAGTGTCTTTTAAGATGTATCTGGACAGGTACATGGATGGACAGGGAGCAAAGGGATACAGACCCTTAGAAAATAGATGACAGGTTTAGACAGAGGATCTCGATCGGTACAGGCTTGGAGGGCCGAAGGGCCTGTTCCTGTTCCTGTGGTGTAATTTTCTTTGTACAAGACATTTATGTCCACTTGAGCTACAATGCTTCCTTCATCAGAAAGCTTCATGCCTGGCAATTGTAACACAGACAGCAACAGGACCTTGGGCACACCCATCCTGGATTCTACAAGTACATTAAGTGCAAGAGAGCAACTAGAGAGACGGCAGGATCCCTTAAAGATCAAAGCGGTTGTCTGACATGGGAAGCAGTATTAAGTAATACTTCAGGCTAGAGAACTCAGGAAAATAAATACTGATGTTCGGAAAACACTTCACATTACAGAACAGGAAGTGCTGGGGGTCTTAGAAAACAAAGGAAGATAAATCTCAAAGACCTGATGAAGTGTATCCCAGGATGTTGTGGAAAGTTAGGTA
This sequence comes from Ginglymostoma cirratum, assembly GCA_024137785.1. NCBI lineage: Eukaryota > Metazoa > Chordata > Chondrichthyes > Orectolobiformes > Ginglymostomatidae > Ginglymostoma > Ginglymostoma cirratum. The sequence goes on along the minus strand of JAHRHZ010000123.1, from coordinate 2,634,650 downwards.
GGAAACTGCAGGGCCCCTTGCAGAAATATTTGTATCATCTATAAACATGGGTAAAGTACCAGAGGACTGGCAAACTTGTGCTATTGTTTAATAAAGGCTGTAAGGAGAAGCCTGGAAACTACAGACCTGTGAATCTGTAAAACCTAAATTCACATTCGTTTATTGTAGATGAGTCAGAATCTTGGATCTCACTACCAAACACTGTTATAGAAGCTGCACCTGTGCAAGGAGTGCAGTGGCTCAAGGAGAAAGTGCACAGTTGCCTTCTCAGAATACCTAGGTGGCCAATAAAAACCTTGAATTTCAGTACACAAAATGGAAAGCTTTACACGCCCACTGGCAAAGCACTGGACACCACTACATATCATCTAAAACACTGTCATCTTAATTTCCCTTTGGCATCACCTCAGTTGTACGATTGGTGCTGTTGTACTCACCACCCAGAATCAAAGCATAGACTAAACTCCCAGTCCTGAAAAAGGGGGGCCTTAGTCCTAACAGCACAGCATGAACACAATATCGAATTCAGCCTGCTCCAGCTGTCCACACCTGCAGTTCCTTAGGCAAGATGGTATTTTTCCGTATTGCATTGAGTCGCCGCCTCTCGTCTGCATACTCAAAGGCCATTTTCCTCCTTTTCACATCCCGCAGCATTCGCCAGTCCACGTAGTAATTGCGAACTTGTCCCACATTCCCTCCTGGAATCCACATCAACAGCTGCAAAAGGCAAAATGCAAGCATTTGAAATGTATATCCACATTTTGAGCATTACATATCCTAGAATAACAGAAGGCATCATGGAGTAAACACCTAGAAGTCCTTCTGCATACGTACAACCTCCTCAAATGCACAGGATGCCTCAGTATTATGTAGCACATAGTGGAGTAAAGAAAGCCAGTGCTGAGTAAAGAACACCTGCCAGCTCATGTTCCTCTTAGCCAGCACAACATGGCTTTATAATGTGACGCGGGTGTCAATGGCTAGGCCAGCATTTATTGCTCGTCCCTAACAACTCGAGGTGGTGGTGAAGCACCTTCTTGAACCGCTACAGTCTTTTGTGGCGCAGATGCACCCACAGTCCTGTTAGGAAGTGTGTGTTTTGGCTTTTGAACTTGTGACAGTGGAAACGGGGTGATATATTTCAAAATGTGACCTAGAAAGGAACTTGTAGGTAGCGGTATTGCCCTTTACCTGTTGCCCTTGTCCTTCTAGGAAGTTAGTTGTAGCTTTGGAATTTGTAAATAGAGCCCCTTTACTCCACTAAAGACATCCAAGAATCAGCTACTAGCACCAGTTTTTTGTTTTCAATAAAATCATTTGCACACTCCAGTAAGTCTGATGTGTAGCAAATGGGAAAGGTTTTATGCTGTGGGATGACATTAATCCCAAATTTTGATCAAATTCTTCAAATCAATGTTACACAATTTCAAGGTAGATTAGTCTCAGCTGCTTCACATTTTCACATGCAAGCTACCTTCAAATCAGATATATACTTTGAAGGAAGAGCTTACAGGCTGTGGGGAGAGGGGGTCGGGAGTGAGACTAATTAGCTAGTTCTTTCAAAGGGATAATGGGCCAAACAACCTTCCTCTGCACTGCATAATTCTACAATAGTGTATTCACATGCCAAGTGTCATACTTCAAGAAACAGCCAATAGTCGGGGACACTATATTCTCAAGAAAGTCATCTCAGATCAAGCACCATGACCTTGCAAAATTTATTTCCAATCTTGATTAGGTTCAACAAGCTTGGGACATGAAAATTTGTTGCTAATTTTCTTCACATTTAACAAAATGTAGCTATATAAATTTTAAACTTTCATGCATATTGCACCTGGGAATGGACAGTTGAGGGACAGAGAGTGCATACATAGTAAGCAAAGAAAGCACAATTAAAAAGGAAGAGGCAGGATGAACTTGAAGCAGAAGTGGAAGAGTTCCAAAACTTGTGAAAACAGGTGAACAAAGAACAATACTGCACAGGAACAGGCCCTTAAAGCCTGCACCACCATATTTTGCCCTTCCATACTAAAACTGACCACTTACAGGAGCTGTATCCTTCTATTCCCTTCTGACTCACATTCTTGTCCAGTTGTTTCTTGAATGCTGCTATTGTGTCTGCTACCACCATCTCCTCTGGCAACGCATTCCAGGTCGTCACCACCTTTTGTGTGAAAAAATTTGCCTCACACATCTCTTTTAAACTTCCCTCCTTGCACCTTGAGCCTGTGTCCCCTAGTAATTGACCACCCCACCCTAGGAAAAAGCCTCACTCTTTTCATTCTATCCATGCCATTGACAATCTTATGAACTTCTATAAAGTCACTCCTCAACCCACTGCCTTCCAGTGAAAACAAACCCAGCCTAGCCAACCTTTCTTCATAGCTAAAATCCCCGATACCAGGCAACCATCCTGGTAAACCTTTTCTGTACACTCGTGAAAGCATCACCATCGTTTTATTAGTGTGGTGACCAGAACTGTACGCAATATTCCATGAGTAGCCTAACTGAAGTTCTATAAAAGCTGCAGCATAACTTGTTTGTCCGTATACTCAATACCCCTTCATGAAGGCCAGCATGCCATAACTCATTTTTACTACCTTATCTACCTGCGCTGCCACCTTCAGTGATCTGTGGATCTGCACAACTAGATCCTACTGCGCATCAATACTCCGGAGGGTTCTGCCATTCACTGTATGATTTCCAACTGTACTTGACCTTCCAAAATGCATCACCTCATGTTTGTCTGGATTAAACTCCATCTGCTGTTTTTCTGCACCTTCCTCCAACTGATCTATATCCTGCTGTATCCTCTGACAATCCCCTTCCATGTCCACAACTTCACCACTCTTTGTATCGTCCGCAAACTTAATTAGACCAGCTACGCTTTCCTCCAAACCATTTTTTTATGTAGATCATAAACAGCAGAGACAACAACGTGTACAGCTGGATGAACACAGCAGGCCAAGCAACACCAGAGGAGCAGGAAAGCTTGAGGTTTCCGGTCTGGACTCTTCTTCAGAAGATCCCAGCACTGATCCCTGTGGAACCCCGCTAGTCACAACCTCCCCATTCCAAAAAGCATCCTTCCACCGCCACCCTCTGTCTCCTGTGACTAAGCCAGTTCTATATCCATCTTGCCAGCTCACCCTTGATATCATGTGACTTCACCTTTTGTACCAGTCTGCCACTGGATGGTGGGGCAGAGAAGGTGAAGCGGTGGACGAGGAGTGTTCGGTGATGACAAGCAGGGAATGACAAAAAGGGCCTCTGTTGGACAAAATGGTGTGCACAGTGACACTGATCTCAGGAATATTCGTGAGGTAGCTGAAGAGGAGAATAATAATTTTGCAAGCCAAAAGGTCCATAAAATAGTATCTCGCACAATCACAAGACCTAAAAGTGCCTTTAAAACACTAGGAAACGTGGCAGCCAGCCAAAGCACAGTTGTATGCGGGCAAAGTGACAATGAGTGTCCAATAATGCAATCCCCATGGTGGGTCGTACATGCTGTCTATGACACCAGTGGGCCCAATTTGGGAGTAGTGCCAAAAAAGTTAACATCCAAATTCAGCAGATAACGAGAGGAAGGCAAATGGAAAAGTGGCCTTTATTTCAGAGGGAATGCGATATAAAAGCTGAGATAACCAGGTGTAGAGCTGGATGAACACAGCAGGCCAAGCAGCATCAGAGGAGCAGGAAGGCTGACGTTTGGACCCTTCTTCAGAAATAAAAGGCGGTAGGTTTTGCTAAAACCACACAAGGCATTTTCTGAAGAAGGGTCTAGGCCCGAAGCGTCAGCTTTCCTGCTCCTCTGATGCTGCTTGGCCTGCTGTGTTCATCCAGCCCCACACCTTGTTATCTCTATTTCCCAGTCCTTACCTGGTAAACCGCGAATGGTTTTAGGCCCTTTGTCTGAAGGCATACATATTGGTTCCTCACTCACTCACCTGCCGCCCCGCTCCCTGTAACAAGCCGAAAGCTCGGCCCCACGCCACCGCCAACGCCATGTCCGCGCGCGCCCCGTTCTGGCCGAGACTGCGCAGCGCGCACCTCCGGGCCGGACGGGTGGAGCCACGTGACCTGCCATCCGCAAGCCGACCAATCAGGATCCGACCTGAGCACGCCGCGCGAGGACCGACCGTTAAACGGGCAACGCCTCCCCCTTTCCCCCCGCCCCCATAACCTCTTCCCCATTAACCCCCTGCCCTGACTTTATACACTCCGTAACTCACTCCCTCCCCATTAAACACCCCCTTCCACACTAACCCCCTCCATTACGTATTACATCCTCACTCAGTCAGCACCCCCCCCACCTCCAACACTAACCCCAGCGCCCAACTACCCTCACTCTAATCAGCCACAACCCCTTTCTGTCTAACTGCCCCTCAAACTCACTCCCCTCCCCCATAGACTGGCCCCCGACTCAACCTCCTCCTCCGTATCTCAGTCCCTCAACCCACTCACCACCTCTTCCACGATCTGCCTCTCCAACTATTCCCATAACTCATCCCCTTGCCCCCACTAAACCCCATTAAATCTCCTCTCCCCCACCCACCTCCACTTGCACGAACCCACTCCCATAAACTGTCCCCACCTACCGTGTGAACCCACCCACTCCCTGCCCCCCTTCAACCCGCTTCCCATTCACTCCCCCCCCAAACACCACCTTCGCCACCACCACCTCCCGCTTCACCACCACCACCTCCCCCTTCACCGCCTCTATCTCCCCCCACCTCCCCCTTCACCACCACCTCCCCCTTCACCGCCTCTATCTCCCCCCACCTCCCACTTCACCACCACTACCTCCCCACCACCTCCCCCTTCACCGCCTCTATCTCCGCCAACCTCCCCCTTCACCGCCTCTATCTCCCCCCACCTCCCCCTTCACCACCACCTCCCCCTTCACCACCACCATCTCCCCCTTCACCGCCTCTATCTCCGCCCACCTCCCCCTTCACCACCACTACCTCCCCACCACCTCCCCCTTC
>JAHRHZ010000123.1:2604979-2624659 GCA_024137785.1 Ginglymostoma cirratum | reverse complement strand
CCCCCCCTTATTGGTCAGTGGATTGAGTGTAGGAGTTAAGAGGCCATGTTGCAGCTGTACAGGACATTGGCTAGGCCACTTTTGGAACATTGTGTTCAATTCTGGTCCTCTAGCTATGGGAAAGATGTTATGAAAGGGTTCAGAAAAGATTTAGAAGGGTGTTGCCAGGATTGAAGGGTTTAAGCAACAGGGAGAAGCTGAATAGGCTGGGGCTGTTTTCCCTGGAGTGTCGGATGCTGGGGGTTGACCTTATCGAGGTTTGTAAAATCATGAGGGGCATGGATAGGGTAAGGTCTTTTTCTTTGGGGGGTGGGGGGCGAGACCAAAACTAGAGGGGGCATAGGTTTAACGTGAGAGGGAAAAGATTTAAAAGGGACCAAAGAGACAACTTTTTCACACAGTGGGTGGTACGTGTATGGAATAAGCTGCCAGAGGAAGTGGTGGAGGCTGGATCTGTATGGGTATTTGAATAGGAAGGTTTTACAGGGATATGGGCCAAATGCTGGCAAATGGAACTAGATTTATTTAGGCTATCTGGTCGGCTTCGATGATTTGGACCGAAGGGTCTGTTTCCTAGCTATATATTTCAGTGAATCTATCTGCTGCCCTGTCCTTCCCTTGCCTCCTCCCATCCCTCTCGCCTACTCACTTGCTCCACTCTCTCCCCTGTAAGACCTTGCCCTCCAGGTGTTTGTCAGTACCTGCTCCTTATCAGTCCCACATTTCAAGCACCCCACCCCCCCAAACCGAAGCCAACTTTTCTTTAATTCACTCACAGGGCGTCAGCATCACTGGCTGGCCAGCATTTATTGCCTGTCCTTAGTTGCCGTTGAGAAGGTGGTGGTGAGCTGCCTTCTTGAACCACAGCAGTCCAATTGCTGTAACTAGACCCACAATGCCCTTAGGAGGGAATTCCAGGATTTTGACCCAGTGACAGTGAAGGAACGGGGATATATTGCCAAGTCAGGAGAGTGAGTGACTTGGAGGTGAACTTGCAGGGGCTGGTGTTCCCATGTATCTGCTGCCCTTGTTCTTCCAGATAGAAGTGGTTGTGGGTTTGGAAGGTGCTGTCTCAGGAGACTTGTGAATTTCTGCAGTGTATCTTGTAGATGATACACACTACTATGTGGCAACAGAGGGGAAAAAAATAGCCTCCTCTGCTGTAATAATTCCTGTTATTTGTAACAATGTCAAGAGCATTTTGTATAAATATAGCACCTTTCCTAGGAGCCCCCCGGTGGAAGCAGTATAAGCACATTTTGTGAATGTTTTATTAGGAGATTTTTACGTTGCATATAGATTGGGACAAGGAAAAGAACAGTAATGCATTTTTGTGTTGTTATTAGTAAATTAGGGCCATTCCCATTGATATCATCATTTTAGCACAGTTCCCAAGTCTTTAAAAGCAAAATGCAGCTACACCTTCCCCCACACCCACAACCTTTCCTGCTCAAATCTTCCTGTTTATTGAGCCATCTGCTTGCCACTTCCCTTCCACTCCCACCCTCATGCTTGGCGCCTTCCTCCCTGACTTTCCTGCATACTGTCTCGGGTCCTTGCCACACTCTTGTTCCTCCCTCACTCGTATTTGTTCTCCTCTTGCTCCCTCACCCACTCTCTCCCGCCTGTCACCCTTCTCCTGAACATCCACTCAGAGCACAGGTTTGGGTGTTGGAAGAAAAAGCGAGTGGGAACAGCAGAAGGAAGTGGTGAGCTGGAGCTTCAGGGAACATAAATTAGTTGCAAAACACTTTTAATTAGGCTGCCAATAGGGAACAGATCAAAGAGGTCGCTCCCAGGTTCTATAATACAGCACTGGTGCACTAGGTCCAGGAGGGAAAAGGGTAAAGTTGTCAACGTTTCCACACAGAGTCAGAAGATTCCCCAGGCACACATTGCAAAAAGGAATGAGAACAGGTATGTTTGGTGATGTGCCTGTCACTGAAGTGCACCATGAGGGATTATAAAAAGGTTGATAGTTTTGCTGGTGTCTTTATTTAAGGGTTTTGGCCCCGCAGAACACTGCAATGGGTAGAGGGTTAGAAACATGAGGATTAGGAGCCATGCTGATGTAGGTTTATCTTCAGGGCAGTGCTATCTGATGAAACCTGGAAGCCTCCTCTATTCGTTCTCCTCTTCCGGCAGTTCTTCCGTTATCCGTAGTTTTGCCTCTTGGCTGCCTACATTCCTTCTCCTTGTAGAGACTGCAACTGTAACCCCTGTCATGAAGAGATGCAATTATGCAAGATTATAAGGAGCCATATAAATATAGCCTGAGTTTTTAAAGCAAGATCACTTTGCTAAGGAAAAGCTACTGGGCACTACAGCAACAATGTTGCACCTGCAAGAATTACGGAGCATAAAATGACATTTCAGTCTGGACAATATTCAGTGAGAGGTCAAATCATCCAGCTGTGAGTGGGATAAGACTGTTGCATTTTGAACTATGAGAAAATTTGACCTTCCTGCAGAGGTCCCTCTCTCTGCAACTCATTTTAGCAAAGTGTGTGTGCTGAAAACCCACTTAAAGTCATCTTTACCACTTGGGACGGGTCCCTGAAGGAGGCTTCCTTGGAATCTACACTTCCTCTGATGCAGAGGGAATTCAGCTAATTGCAACAGTACCAACAGCTTCTGTGGTTGCAGAATGACCTCAGAATCAGAATATTATTTTGGACAATCCATGACTTTCCTTTTTCATGAATAATACTTAGCGTAAGTACTTTAAAGTTACCCTTCTGCAAAGTTTTCATTTATTTGTTTCTCCTTAGACAAGGGTAGGTAGATATATGTTTGCATAATCCAAACATTTTGCCAATAATCTTTGATTTTTTTTGTTCGAATAATTTTTTTTGGCAATAAGTCAGATATTTGTTGGTTGACTTGTTCTTCAGACTGAACCTGCAAAGTCTAAGACTTATAGGTCTTTTTAATCAATTTTTAAAGGGCTGTTATTGCATACCTCGAGAGCAGGTGTACTTGCACCCAGGTCACCTGGTCCAGAGTCAGGGCAGTACCACTGTGTCACAGGATGCCTTCTAAGGAATGTGTAATTAGCCAAATCACCAATTCGGTTCACTTTAAATATGGAACCTTCCTCCGTCAACAGTGTTCTTCCAAACGTGCAAGATCTTAGAATGTAGAAGGATGAGGGCAACAGGTACATGAGAACACAACCACCTCCACTGAATGCATCTTTTGCAGGGAATGTTTAACAGAAGGTGTTGGCTGGACCCATCTTGGACACCAATAGACATTGTCAACTGCCCACACTGCATAGTCTCAGTGTGTGCATGTCAAGCTGCTTCAGCACCTTGGAAGCATGGTACAATTCACAGGCCTTGCCAGCGAGCAGCTTGCCACCATTTTAAGTCTCATGGATGCTATGGTGCTGAGTTTTGCAAAATCTTATTTTCCAAAGCATAACTCAACTTCCAATTCCTCCTACCAAATTGCATCAATCACATTCACTGTATGTGAAATATATTTGCTAATTACACACTCGTTCTGCAAATGTATCAATGTTAGCTTGTATTTTATCACAGACCACCTCAGTATAAATTGTATCTATGGCTACCCTTCAGTAAAATTAGTGCCCCCAGCAAATCTTGAAATGTTACTTATGATTCCTAATCCAAACTCTCTATTGTCTACTTTTATTTCTTTTATTATTTTTCCCCACCAATACTAAATGTTAATTGTAGAACATAAAAAAAGCAGACAAAGCTAAAATGTCCTTGGATCTAAAGAGCCATCAGGTTGCTGGGGTGCATTTCAGTGTTAACCAGACAGTTCAGGGTTGTCCAGGCCTTTCGAGCATTGAAAATGGAAAGTCAGTAAGAACGATGCTACCAAAACCTTCCCACCATAAGTGGCATTTGAAGGATGCGATGGACAAGAATTAAACTTGTGATATTGATACAGAGGACTAATAATGCACAGTGTGGAATATAAAGCCTAATGTCTCCACCAAATTAAATGTCTCACAGATATGGACACAATAAATAGGAGTAAGTAATTTCCTGGAGCCTGCTGATGTTGGTTGATTTGCACTTAGGTCCACTTTTCTGTTTGCCCTTGATAATCCTTCATTCCTTTGTCTCTAAAAAATCTCTCAAATTCAACCCCAACCCCAATTGTTCATAAAGGAAGAGAATTCAAAACACCAATGACCGCTCCCCCCACCAAACCTTAGAGAAGAAATTCCTCCTCCCCTCTCTCTCAAATGTGGAGATCCCTTATTTTGAAACTGTGCTCCCAGTTCAAGATTCTCTCGAAAGGGAGAGGCAGTAGCCTAGTGGTATTATTGCTGGACTGTTCATCCAGAGACCCAGACAATGTTCTGGGGACCTGGATTTGAATCCTGTCACGGCAGATGGTGGAATTTGAATTCAGTAAGTATCTGGAATTAAGAATCTAGTGATGACCGTGAGTCCATTGCTGATTGTCAGGAAACCCCCATCTGGTTCACTAATATCCTTTTGGGATAGAAACTGCCATCTTTACCTGGTCTGGCCTACATGTGACTTCTGACCCACAGCAGTGTGGTTGACTCTTAACTGTAATTAGGCTTGGGCACTAAATGCTGCCTAGCCAGAGACACCGTCATCCCATGAATGAATAAAGGACAAAAAGGAAAAGAAAAACAAACACTCAGCAACTGCATGCAGCTGAATGTAGCTCCTACAGAACACAAATCAATAACCTTTCCTGCGCCCACTGGTGCCATGTTCTATTGGTTGCTTAATGCCTGACATAGGTTATGGTTCCAGTTGGCATACACCTTCATGAGTATCAACTGTTACAATCTCCATAGAGACCAAAATCCTGAAAAGAAATGAATCCCTAAACAATTCTGACAAAAGGAATTGATGGACTAGATTTCATTTTTAAAGGTTTTTAAATTAACAGTTGAATTCAAAATCAACATAAAATTAGGCATGCATTAACAGACGAATAAAGTTTCACTGGGAACGATAGATTTCACTTTAACTAGATAATACAGTAGATATGGCACACACAATTGCAAGACCTCCCCCACAGTATGTGAGGTATGATGTAGCTGTGCAGATTCATAATATGCTGTTTCTTCATTCATGTGATGGGGAAAGGTGGAGCGGTGGTGATGGTTAGCGGTTAGGAGTCTGACAAAAGCGTTTGCAAACATAATTATCATTGGCAAGATGCATTTTTATGACCTGGGTGTGCCTCAGGTCACAGCAGTCCCGATAAATGTGGGTTTCCAGAGATCCTCTTCAACCGACCAACCGATAACATTCTGTTTCAAAGATTAGCCACTTCTGGTGACAACACCCAGCTCTCAGTCCATCAAGCTAACCACTGAGCTTTCCAACTTTCAGACTTTTCTCTAGCCAGCTTGTACATTGTCTCCTTCAATGCCAAACAGGAATCCTGACCTCTTTTGAGAGAGATTTGCTTCTTCTCCTCACAAGAATTCAATATGTTCTGGTACTGACTGTAAACTGTAACCCAAACCTCCCACTTAGTTTCTGTTTTTTATTTTTTAAAAAATACAGCTTTCATTCCCATAGCAACATCAGCCAGAGATTAACTTCTTAGAAGTGGTGTCATAACCAAGTAATCCAACTACCCCTCTTTTCAGAACTCTCTTTAGTATTGCTTTGATTTAAAAGGACATCTCAAAAACACAAGCTTATTTTTGTGAAATGCGGTGTTCACCACCCTGAGACAAACCTGTTCCATCTATGATGTTGCCACTTTCCTCTCCAGTGAAATCATGAATGCAGAACATATCCCAAAATACAACATCCTCAAGCCTGGGCTGTGACTCACCATGGACTCCAGTCTGTAACCAGGAGCTGGGAAATCTGGTTAATGGTGAAGAATGGTCGACAGACATGTGCAGATATTTGCAACTCAGTGGAAGGATGCATTTAACAGTTTGTTGATAACTTCTACAAGTATTTTGTTGTCACTTGCACCATCAAAACGCTGATAGCAAACCGATTGCTGTTGTTGCTTGACATCCTCCACTAATGTTTGCTTTCTTTTAAAATTCTACCTCTTGCAGCCTCAGACAAATGCACTGTTCCTTGAATGGTGTTGGCAGGCTGCCGAAAAACAGTCAAGGAGGAGAAGCATGCATGAGGACCAAATTCAGACAGGGAATGCATAAGGTACTTGGGTGCCATTCTAATTTGGTTGCAAATGCATGTTTTAAGCATTACTTTCCTTGCTATGTATCAGCTGACCAATGAAGTTGGACAATGCAACTCTCTGCCTACCTGACCTCATAATCATTGCTGTGTTGCATCACGGGCAATGTCAAAGTTGCCTTCAGGGGTAACCAGCAGCATCATGAATGCCTTTGTGTGATACTGGCCTGATAGAGAATCCGACAAAATGCTGAACGTGGACCAGATCATGAGCCCAATGAAGATGAGCCTGGTGGACGTCAGTAAGATCTTCTCGATGCTTCAGCCCCGAAATCAAGATGACAATGTGGAAGTCAATCAGATCAATCAAGCCATCTCCAAAGATGATGCCACACTTTTGTCTGAGCTGTTGTCCCAGGAGAGGTACGTCCAGTTCATCAATAATCGGAGTGGCTGGGGGGTGCCGGGCACTCCCTTGCGTTTGGCAGCCTCCAAAGGCCACCTGAGCTGCCTGGAAGTCCTCCTGAGGTATGGCGCCGAGGTGGACAGTTTAGACGTGAAAGCCCAGACCCCTCTGTTCACAGCTGTGAGCGGTAGGCACTTGCAGTGCGTCCAGGCTCTTCTAAGGGCAGGGGCCAACCCAAATGGGAGCGTCTACAACAACTGCTCGCCTGTCCTAACTGCTGCCAGAGAGGGGGATGTGGACATTTTGCAAGCGCTGCTGGAGCATGGGGCTGAAGTCAACGTGCGCTCCAAGGTGCCAGAGTGGGCATCGAATGCCTGTGCCTGCAGCGGCCCACTCTACCTGGCTTCTGTCTACAGGCACTACGACTGCTTCCGGCTGCTCCTCCTATATGGGGCCGACCCCGATTTCAACTGCACAGAGCAAAGACTCCTAGCAAAGATCAAACAACCAAAGACGGTTCTGGAAATGTGCCTCAGGTACGGCTGTGGGCCTCAGTACATCCAGCTGCTTATAGACTTCGGAGCAAACCTTTACCTGCCAGGCCACAGCCCTGTGAAAAATACACAGCAGAACAAAGCTGCTGAGCTTCTAGCTGGAGCCACAGGTGAGAGACTCAGAGCCAAGCATTACCTCAGAGGTGGAGGGGTTTGGGGAGTTGGGGGTGGGGGGATTCTGTTCTGAGGTTGGGTAAAACCGAAGAGGTGAGTTTACCCCAAAGGGCTTGCAAAAGCAAAGTGCACTGGGGAGCTTAACTGCATACGATGGCAAAATTCAGAATTCTGACGGGAAAACGAAGATGTGCTGCAAAAGTTCTTGGAACTTTAAAGTGGGCAGGCACACTCTTGCATCTCATTCATTCCCACTAAAATGTCAGTCACCAGAATTTATTCCCCCCCTGTCAATTACATTCTGCAACTGTGTGCCACACGTGCTACCAGGCTCACTACTACATAACAGAGGCATGCGAGGCCGTCATCTTCCTGGAAATTGGGGTGAGCAGTCGCTGCTTTTTCCTCATTGGGGACCCCTCATCCATGTTCTGCCATGATTGAATGTCAGTGACCTGAGTTGCACAGGTCACAGAGGATGGCTGGGGATGGAGGAGTGAATTCTATTCAGTGCAAGGAGGCTGAGTGTCTAAGTGTGGAAGGGTCACTACAGAAGAGTGGAAGGGTTACCTATGAATGTGAGTGGTGCAACCATTGTGTTGAAGGTGTTTCACAGGCAGGGATGGTGTTGACTCCTGTGCCTAAAGGGCTGGATGAATCGTATCAATATTGGGGTGTTGGCAATTGAATTGAGGGAACTTGGGAGCACAGAGATAGTGTCAGAGGCAGTGCTATATTGTATGGTGCAGCTCCACAGTCATGGGCAGGAAGTGAATGGTCTCATGGATCAGTTCTCTGCTAAAGGTGAAGGAGAAGGTGGCCCCGATGTTGAGAGAACTAAGGGTCAAGCATGAGGAGAATGATGACTCAGGGAAGAGTGCAAGCAGATGGATGACTATTGTGCTGGCGTCCAGTAATGTGAGGGCCTCTTGAGGATGACTGAGAGGATGTTGATCCTAACGTGGGACTGGTCAAGGATAATGGGGCAGGGTGTTGGTGAATGGTCTTCCGAAAGTGATGAGCACCATCTTCACTTGTCCCCAGCTCAGAATGTAGCTTGTGGTCGGAGGGTTGTTGTTGTAGGTGGGAGGAACAGCAGTTGCACTCAATCGGCTGACTAAAGACAAACCCATGGCATAATGCGCCAATCCACCCTCAGGGTGTTGGTGTCCTCTCTAAGGAGAAGACCACAGAGCAACAGGTGTGCTCTCTGCTTCAGGAGTCTCATGGTATTGAGGTCTTAGCAAGCCACAGTGAAACCTGACCTAAAGGATATCTGTTGTTTTCTGAGGCAGGGACTGACGAGCTGAACAGATCCAACCTGGCCCTTGGCTCACATCTATGAGAGAAGAGTCTGGAGCAAACAAATTCTACACTCTGACTAGCCAAGGTACAGTCACTAAACCAGCATAGGGCCACTTCCTGTTGGATCTGTGACATCTCTGGGAGTTGGAGCAGGATTGGGAAACATCATAGGCTTCACTGATGCTTCTGGTTTGCATTGAATGATAGCTTGGCTGAGTGCCCTTTAACTATGTTGCCAGGACCTTCAACCCCAAGAGGTAACCGCAGGGGTTAGCGAGGCAAGAACTCCTTATCAACACGCCCCATAAGGTCACTGTTGTCCTCACACACCATGTGTATGAAATGAGCTGTGAACCACAAAAACCAACTGAGAGGACCAATCTGCTCCCACATGGCAGTGACTCCCACTTCCATGCCTGACTTTAGATTGCACTAGATTTCATGCAGAGACATCTAGTGAAGCAAGGTTTCTATAAGGTCTGCTGACATCTGTACCTCAGTAAGGTATAGAACCATCAGGAGACTGGAAAAGGAGCATTAGGAGAATCTCATCTACTTCCTAATGAAACTACACTCTTATGCTGGCCAGTCAATGGCCAAATAGCCTCCTCAGGGCATTGTCTACTCACTTAGTACCATACATTTGATTTTTCCCAGCTCAGCCAAGATCGTTGATGTCACTCACCAGAATGGTCATCCGCAAATCGCTCAAACTCCTAAGTGGGCTACATTCCATTGACGACCTGGACATACCGCTAATCCTGAGGAAGTATTTGAAGCACCAGACTTGAGGTGTACAAACAGCAAGGTTGTGTGGATCTGTGTAAGTAGGTACACACTCACTACTCCCCTTCCCTACCTTGCAGCAAAGAGAAGGGAGAGCCAACTGTACTAGCAGCAAGACTCCATCACCAACGCAATCCTTTTGTACTCCTGCAGCTTCGTTGTAATTGGCCCAAGCATCTGATTACAAGTAGCATTCCAGAATCCACTCTATGTAGTAAGTTATTCCGTAAGTCATAGTAAAGGAAGATGTACAAAAAATACTGTATTCGCAACATAAATTTCAAAAAGCTTTGAAAGAAAGCTCATGAGGGCATTGCTCATAGTCATTTTATTTTCTGCACACAAGAAGGCATCAAAGTGGGACAGTCACTTCAAGCAGTCTCTCCACTGTGCCACCTAACGGCCAGAGCCTGCAACTATACCGTGACTGTTCACATGAAAAAATTTGTATGTGAAATTTTGATGCAGCAATTGTAAATGGCAAATGTAAAGATAAAAGTGCAACCAAAACGTTGTGACAGAGGGGAGTTTGTGGACTGTAGCATGATTTTTAAAATGTCAGAATCTAAGGTATAATTTTTAGAGTAAGTGAGAGCACCTTCCAATAATTGCCATTGATACTAATTTAGAAATCCTTTCAAACAAAATAACTGACTGACTTATGTAATGAGAAAGCGGGAAAGAATTAGGTTTTATTGTCACGTGTGTTCAAGTACAGGAGTACAGTGAAAAGTGTACAAAGTCACTCATTCTTTGGTGCCATCTTAGGTACAAAATCCCAAATTAAAAAAACACAACCATCTTAGATACAAAATCAAAAAAAAAATCTAGGATATAAAAACCAGAATTTAAAATAAAGAAAGCAGAAATACAATTTAAAAACAGATCCAAGAAGCAAGATGGAAGCATCCAGATCTAAAAGTCTTATCCCCATAAGGTAGTCTTATCTCCGAAAGGAAAGTGGGCCTATCTCCTCAAAGCGTCAATTTTCAGTACCATGGGCCCTCAGAACTCACTCCCGCAGGCCCTTGAGACTAGTTCCCACAGGCCCTCAGAACTCAGCCCACAAGGCCTCAGATCGCCCTCCCACTGCTGCCACATAGAATCCCTACAGACAAGAAGCAGGCTATTCTGCCCATCGAGTCCACACTGACCCTTTAAAGGGCATGCCACCCAGGCCCACCCCAGATTTATCCACATTGGCTACACATCCCTGGACATTGTGGACAATTTAGCCTGGCCAATCCACCCAACCTGCACATCTTCAGACTGTGGAAAGAAATCAGAGCACCCGGAGGAAACTCACGCAGGCACAGGGAGAATGTGCAAACTCCACACAGACAGTCGCCCCAGGACAGAATTGAACCCAGGTTCTTGGCACTATGAGACAGCAGTGCTAACCACTGAGCTATCACGCTGCTCTAAATAGAGGTTAGCAAGAGCAGGGACAATGGTTGACAGGACTTGGTGCAAGTTTGGTTGCAGATAGCAGACTTTTGTAAGTTTTGGATTGTGCAGGGTTGGAGGTTAGCCTGAGAAACACCGGAATAGTTATGTCCAGAGGTACCAAATGCATTGAGGTTTTCAGCAGCTAGTGGTGATGTTGCAGAGGTACCATTTCTGAAGAAGGGTCCTGACCTGAAACATCAGCTTTCCTGCTCCTCTGATGCTGCCTGGCCTGCTGTGTCCCTCCAGCTCCACACTGCGTTATCTCTGACTCCAGCATCGGCAGTCCTTACTATCTCTGATTTAATTACTATTAATTTGGTTTAATTGTCCCACAAAATCATTTCGGGTTACAGGTGTTAATTTTGGTTTCTACCCAGAAACTCTCCAGTTTTGTCTTGATCTTATTCTGTTCCTTGCCAGCTCACTCAGCTGCAATACCAGCCTTGGCTTTTGACTTACTTTAGCAGACTCCAAATCCATTCCATCCTTGAAATATTTGATCATCCTCATCTTTCTTTGTATCCTTCCATTAAACCTGGGTATCGCTGTCAAAGCTAATATTAATTATCCATCCCTAATTGCCCTGAAACTGAGTTGGACTATTTCCAAGGGTATTTAAGGGTCAGCCATATTGCCATGGCTCTGGAGTCACATGTAGGCCGAACTGGGTAAGGACAGCAGATTTCCTTCACTAAAAGACATTAGTGAACCTGATGGGTTTTTACAACAATTGCTGATACTTTCGTAGTCACCATTACCAAAACTATCTTTCCAATTCCAGGGATGTATTTGTGATCGGAATGTCAATTCTACCAAATGCCAATGGTGGGCTTTGAACCCACGACCCCAAAGTTTTAACCTGGGTAGTTCTGGATTACTGGCCCATTGACATTACAATAATGCCAGTTTCCCCCATGCCAAATCTTGCTGAAAGCCTCATCAATGGCTGTATTGCCACCAAGTTCAGTGCTTCAATTGCTTTCTTCACCCTTAGCATTTGCCTCCCTCCAACTCACTAATGTCTCGCAAACTTCCAGAGCACTAGTTTCGAAATTATTGTCCTTCTATACAAATCCCACCATCCCCCATCCCTCCAGACCTTTCCTATATCTCCTCAACCCCTTATACATTACTCCCTTTGCTTCCTCCTCAAGCTAGTCAGCCACCCATGCTGTCTGCAAGTTTGAGCTGTCAGAATTCCTTGGTGTCAATTTCCCCAGTTATGGCCAAAGACCCAAAATGTTACAACCTGTCCTTAATCTTTACATCCAACGCCAGACCTGTGTTGCATTTCCAGCATTTTACTTTATGCACAGTTCTAATGTCTTTAGGCAACTGTTCTATTTCCCCAAGGATGCAGCAATGAAGGAATCCAACTGCTGTCTTCACACAGAAATACTTGTCTGATATGGAGATTTCTTGTCCTGTCCTTATGTAATTGTCCTGTCTTTATCCTTGCTTCTCTCTCTCTCTGTCTGTCTCTTCCCCCCCACTTCTTACTCACTTTCCCTCTCCCCTCTTGTCTTCTCTCTCACTGTCTGTCTCTCAACCTCTGTCTCTCTCTTTCAATGCCTCCTTCTATCTCTCTCCCTCTGTCTCTCTCACTCTATTTCTCTCTTTTACTGTTTGACCCTGTCTCACTTTCTGTCTGTTTCCTTCCCTCTATATTTGCCTGTATCGCTCTCCCTCTGCCTTTCACTCTCACTCTCAATGTTTCTCTGTCTCCCACTGTCTGTTTCTCTCTGTCTTTGTTTCTCTCAATCCATCTGATTTTATCTCCCTTTGTATCTCTCTCTCTCTCTGACTCTAGCTTGTCTTTCTATGTCTTCCCTTTTTTTTCACTACCTCCTTCACTCCAATATGTGCAGGGAGAGGTTGTAGTGAGTGTGTGTGCATGTGTGTGTGTCCTATCAAACATACAGACACCTTCCCCTCAACACTGACTGCATCCAAATACAAAGTGCAGCTCAGGACTATTGAGCTGATTCCTAACCAGTTTCAAGCACTGTAACAATAATAATAAACTGGTAAATCAGGGGTTTATTTCTTTGTGGGAATAATGATTGTCTACTTCAAAAGATGAAATAATTTTCTGACTCCACAGGTTGCATAACTAAATGAGGAATTAATTACATTAAAGCGGTATTGATAATTCTAAACTTAGCCAGAAACATGGTAACATCTTTATAGCTTCAAGGAGTAAGACTGTGTTTTGGACGAAACATGCAGACTGGCTGATGAAATATTGGCTGGTTAAGTTGTCAACTTCAAGCCATTCTAGCTCTCGGCAGCAGCACCTCCTGCCACCCTCAAAACACACACACACACACACACACACACTCATGCTACCCCATTTCCACCACCCAGCCACTCCTGCGGACCTTCATGCTTTCCCACATCCCAAAGCTTCCCCCTCCACCCACCTCCATAGCCCCATGCCAACTCAGTGCAAACTTATGCCAACCCATGTACCACCACCCTTTGGATTTAAGTTGACCTCACCTAGTAACCATCTCAGGCAGATCTCAGGACCCATGCAAACACTAGATGACACAAAGCTCTACACAGTAAAGTTTGAGATATTTATTACATACTTCACCATTGGTTGAAAACAAAGCACTCTCATTCATAAAAACTATTTATCACATTTATATTCCACAATGAAATAAAGCATCATGACGACAAATGTTTCATTCAAATGCACAATCCCTTATAACAATAGGTATTGGAATTCATAGTCCTACATCAAAGAGGCTTGTAATCACTTGTAATCATCAATCAACCTTTGAAATGGTAGGCACCCGACTGTGATAATGGATGATTGAGAAATCAGTCATACATTAGTAATTGCTAATCAAAGTGGTCAGGCGTATGTCAGCAGACAAAGTAAAACAGCAAGCAATGTTTTTTTTTGAAAAAAACACTGCAGATATTATTTCAAAAATTTAAAGAGCAGGAATTTTGCCTTGATGTCTGGATAACTTTCTTTGATAGTTGATTTTGAGACACTCAATAATTCGTACATTTTTTATATGAATTTATGCTTATTTCTAGTTCCAAAGAATGGTCAACCTGGCTTTTGATACAGTACCGCATGGCAAATTGGTCAAGAAAGTAAATGTCCATGGGATCCAAGGCACGTTTGTTCAAAGCTGTCTGAGAGGCAGGAAGTAGAGGTGATGGTGAAGGGATATTTCCGTGACTGGAAGTCTGATTCCAGTGTGGTTCTATAGCTCTCAGTTCTGAGTACATTAATGATTTGGACTTAAGTGTAGAGATATGATCAAGAGGATGACATATAAATTGGTCAGGCGGTAAATAGTTGCAAGTGTGGTGGAATTATACAGTAGAAAATGCAATTTCCTAGGCAATTTCTTTGCAGAGTATTACAATGGGGTTTCTACAAGATTTATTCCCTAATCCAGAGGCCACTTTATTCAGAAATGCAGCAATCTAAAATCTCCTATGAAATGGCCAATACCGATTCTGTGATTAACAGGGCTAGCCTCTGTACCTGGGGAGTGTTGCTGAACAAACAGACCTTGGGGTGCAGGTTCATAGTTCCTCGAAAGTGGAATCGCCTTTTAACAAAAGGGACCTGAGGATAACTTTTCCACTCAGAGGGTGGTGTGTGTATGGAATGAGCTGCCAGAGCAAGTGGTGGAGGCTGGTACAATTACAGCATTTAAAAGGCATCTGTATGGGTATCTGAATAGGAAGGGTTTAGAAGGATATGTGCTAATAAATGGGGCTACATTAATTTAGGATATCTGGTCAGCATGGATGAGTTTGGACCGAAGGGTCTGATTCCATGCTGCATGACTCTATGATTATGACTATGGCCAAGTGAAGGATAAAAAAAAATAGTAACCACAGTCCGAAATGGCCGCTTTTTCATTAAAGAGAGAGAGAGAGCTGGTAGTGGGTAAATCTGTTACCACACCTCAGGCAAGGGGAGAGATTGAGAAGGCTACCTGGGCCCGTTGGGGAACTGAACTCAGACTGGTGGTATCATTCTGCTTGATAAACCAGCTCCCCTGCTAACTGAGCTAACTGGCCCCCAAAGTGAAGGGCAGCAGGTGGGTTCTCAAGGTAGACTGTCCAGTTAGAGGATCTGAATGGCGTGCAGTTGGCAACAGCAGACGTGGGCACCGCTGAGGAAGGTAGGTATTCACAAGGGCCATTAAACTCTGGAGCGCCCTAGCAATTTAAAACTAAAGATTTCCCTTCAGCTGACAGGGCAGCCACTGTGGAAGGGAAGAAGCTCCGATGAGAGGACTGCTGGTGAACCCAGTTGTATCCTTCTCAGCCCTCTGTCTCTGTGACAGCAGGGAAATGAGAGGAGACACCAGCAGGTTCTGGGAATGATCCCTGAATGGAGCTTGAATGATCCTAACTCCCACTGGCCTGATAAGATTCTGTTCAATGTGTGCTGAAAGGGAAAATGAGCAAGGATTCTGTGGGATTGCATTCCCTTTCGTGGGGCGTCTTTCAACATGGGAAAACCATTGCAGCAAACATACGGGACTTGACAGAAAGTCGATCCAGTTCCAGTGGCAAGGAAACCTCACAACTCTCCCTCCTGCTGCAGCGTCCATCCACATCTGCAGCCATTTGTATCACACGAGTATCTTCCACCTGGGTTGCTATTCTGGACTTGTTTTGGATTGCGCCTTGTCTGGTTCCTCTCCTCTGACCTTACCGTCATGGTTGACCCTGCCAGGAATTGAGGACTCCTGACTGAATCACTCTCAGGAACAACTGAACACTCAATCCTCTCCACCGCAGCAAGGTAGCAATCCACAGAAAGGATTCTCCAGACTAAGCACTAGATGTCAGCCTTGTCACACTGACTCTCAAGCTGACAAAACTGCTTGTTGTTGAAATAAACTCACTGGTGACAAGCTTTCAGTTCAACAATAAGGTGAAACATCACACAGCACCAGAAGTAAAACCCGATGGGTAATGTTCTCGTGAAAAGATAACACAGAGATTGAGGGTTTACTATATCCTCAAGGCAGCACAAGGACAAGACAATGGTTAAATTGTTTTTTATTTAACCTATTTTTCTAATCAACCTGTTTAAAGATGTTATTACACATCTGGAGCGGATGGGACTTGAATGCAGGCCCTTCAGACCAGGGGTAGGGACACTACCACTATGCCACAAGAGTGCCCTTCGTTATATTTTAGAGTGAGTAGCGTATGTAGGGAATCATAGAGTCTCTATAGTGCAGAGAGAGGCCTTCCATCTGTCAAATCCACACCTATCCTCTGAAGAGCATCCCACCCAGACACCCAATCTCCTAATCCCTGTAACCCTGCATTCCCCATGGCTAATGCCCCTAGCTTGCACATCCCTGGACACAGCAGGGCAATTTAGCATGGCCATCCAGCTAACCTTCACATCTTTGGACTGTGGGAGGAAGCTGGAAGAAACCCACAGAAACAGTGAGAATGTGTAAACTCCACACAGGCAGTCACCCAAAGCTGGAATTGAACCCAGGTGCTGTGCAGTAGCAGTGCTAACCACTGTGCCACCATATCATGCTGTCTGATACTCAGCAGGCTACATTACACTGTCAGGAGCAAACAGAGTCACATTAGAGAGTGGGAATACAATTTGTCATATTATATGGAAGGTTGGGATATGTGCATTTTTTTTACTTAATTCACATCAGTCTCTGCAGTTCTGCAAAAACCTTTTGCTGTCAATTGTGATGTTTGAACTGTAGAGACTCAACCCACCTGCAGATTACCCTCACCCAGTAATATCTTAGCTCCAAAGGGACATCTTTCGTCCCTCGTAGGACAGCCTGTGAGAGACTGGTCCCGTGGTGACTTTGAGCGTGACAGCAAGTGAGTGAGTTGGCCAGGAGAGATGACTCAAGATTTATGAGGATGTTGCCAGGGTTGGAGGGTTTGAGGGAGAGGCCGAATAGGCTGGAGTTATTTTCCCTGGAGTGTCGGAGGCTGAGGGGTGACCTTTTAGAGGTTTATAAAATCACGAGGGGCATGGATAGGGTAAATAGGTCTTTACCCTGGGGTGGGGTAGTCCAAAACTAAAGGAATAGGTTTAAGGTGAGACAGGAAAGATATAAAAAGGACCTAAGGGACAGATTTTTTACACAGAGGGTGGTGTGTGTATGGAATGAGCTGCCAGAGGAAGTGGTGGAGGCTGGCATGATTACAACATTGAAGAGGCATTTGGGTGGGTCTGTGAATAGGAAGAGTTTAGAGGGATATGTGCCAAATGCTGGGAAATGGGATTAGAGTTATATAGGATATCTGGTCGACATGGACGAGTTGGACCGAAGGGTCTGTTTCCGTGCTGTAAATCTCTATGACTCTATATCTCTATTTTGGGTTTGCTGCAGTGTTCCAGTGAAGCTCACTGCAAGCTGGAAGAACAGCACCTCATTTTCCACTTGGGGACCCTGCAGCCTTCAGGACTCAACATCAAGTTTGACAAATTTCAGGAGATGACCACCCTGCTCCATGTTTATTACCTTCTGCCCACGTACTTAGGTCCTGCTTTGTATCCGTTGCTCTGGGCATGTGTGGTTGGCTACAGCAATCTCTGGATAAGATCAGTTTTGCGCTCGTCAGAGTAAAAAGGTTGTGGTTGTTTTTGGTTCTTAGAAAGGTTGTTCTTTCAATAACTGCCTTTCACTTGGTGGATGTTCAGGCCATTTTGGCCTAAGGAGTTCTGCAGGAGATCATTTAATTATGGCTAATGATGGATACAGCCCTGAGAAACCCAGAATCATATAGTACACAACAGGCCCTTTGGCACATCAAGTCTATACTGCTAAAAATACACTACTACCTATATTTGTCCCATTCTCCTGCACTGGGGTCCATAGCCTCGAATGTTATGGCACATGTCCTAGGACTGATTGGCATCCAAGAAGCACAACTTTTATCTTTTGTGCTAACATACTGCATCCAGTGGGAACATCTTCACTCCTCCTGACTCGCATTGACTGCAGTTTTGCTCGGGCTCCTTAATGCTGAACATGTCCAAGTGCTGCCTTGATATAAGTGGTAGAACTTACATAGTTTCAATGAATAACATGGCTACATTATATCGTGTGTATGACCATAAGGAGACTACCCCTTATTACATTACATCGCAAGTAACACATACCCGTACGTGGTTCCATCGTATAATCAGCAGAAAACACATGGGAAATGAATTTAACGCACATGGCAATGATATTTGGTCTTGTCACAGGCATGGTCACATTATATAGTGTGTAGATCATAGTTTATGTCCTGCCCTTCACCAACTCGGCTAGGTTTTGCCAGGGTGGGTGTTGGCAGGTACTTAATATATGAGGAGTGGCTAGCCCTTCCTGAAAACAAGAAACTCCCCTAGTTTTGGCTCTTCGTGCCCAACCCAATTCTGGTACTGTTGAGAATTCTCAGTTGGCCTCGAGGGTGGAACACCCCATGCAGTGAGAACCCACTCATTAGCATGCTTAGCCCCTTAACAGGCTGTTTCTTAGATTGCCGATTGCCAGTTGATTCTTGCAATGCAAAGTTAAGAGATACCGGCCATCCTACTCCAGCATTAAACCCGACCCGTGGTCACATTATGCAGTCAGTAGAACTTGCAAAGTCAGGATCACAGGCAAGATTGCTTTGTTCTTCTTTTAAACATATAGTAATAGCCCAGAAGGAGTTAGTGAAGCAATATTTGGGTTCTCAAGGGAAAAGATTGCTGTCTAAGGCTATAATTCCCTGAGGGTCATGAACTGTAGAACCTGTCGTGCTGTGTACCATGCAGGGAGCACACATAATGAATCAGGAGTATAGAAATCGCAATGAAATAATTTGAAATAATGAAATAATTTATATCTATTGTGCCTTCCACAATTTAAAATTTGAAATGCTTACAGCGTTGGGTCATATACCCAACATGGAATTAATTTGTTAATATCATGTCTATTACAATATCATTTCTATTACAAGTTGAAATATTTTAAGATATATTTTCACAAATACTACGAATAAAGTATGTTTTGGGATAAAAGTGGTGTCAGTTCTTTATTTGAAGATAAGAGTTAAAATGGATAATATTCACTGGGAAGAACATATATGCTTCATTAATACAGTGTTTCATGTAAAGTTCATCTGATATCCAAAACTGACTCCCACAGCTTGCCCAACAAGTCTTGGGAGTGAGATATCATATCCCTTTGAGGTGGATAGTGATTAACAACAATTTACAATACACATTCTTAAAGGTACATGACATCATTTCACAGAAATGGTTACTTTACAATGACAGTAGCACCCAGATTACTAGATTGTCAGTCACAGGCAGCTTGTAGAGAGTGGGAAAGTAAATGGACGTGGGTTCAACACAACACACTGTTGTTGCACAGATCAGAACTGAGCAGTTAAAGTACATTTGTGACCGAAGAGAAAATGTGTTCTGCTGCATTATCCAAACTGGGCTGCAAATAAACAGGAGGATTTCCATGCTACACTAATTCCACCACATCAAGACCAACATGTCACTGATATGTGCAGGAGCAAACTCTTTCTTTGTCACTTTGGGTGCATGAAAACTGTCATTGCTGACAGATTTAGGGGATTCTCCAGATATTGTCCATGACTCTTTGCTGCTTAGGAACAGAGCTGTCACCACCATAATGGGCCAGACTGGAACCATAGACAAGAAGTCCCCTAGAATAAAAAAGCAACATTCACACAATAAGACTGCTCTGCTGTTCCACCCCATGTACACAATCGTAGGCTCTACTTACCGAATAAAACCCATTCCCCACCCCATGTACACCCTCCCCTATCACATACACCCTACCCACCCATTTAATCCCCTTCCCCACCCCATGTACACCCTCCCCTATCACACACCCTACCCACCCATTTAATCCCCTTCCTAACCCCATGTACACCC
>JAHRHZ010000123.1:2451069-2595581 GCA_024137785.1 Ginglymostoma cirratum | reverse complement strand
CCATCCAACTCCCCACCCTCACGCATGCACTGCACCCCATCCAACTCACTGCTGGTCTTGATTTTTTTTCTGTCCCTTTTTGTCTTCCTCTGACTGTCTGTCCCTCTGCCATCTATTTATTCACCACTGTTCTGCCCCACTTCTCCCTTTGTTTTCTCTTGCTGTTCCCCTCTCATCACTTCTTTCATTCTTTGCTGCTTTCCCTTTCCGTGTCACTTCTCTCTTCCTTTCCACCTCGTGCTGTCTCACACTCCTTCTTCAATTCATAGCATGCTTACAGTGCGGAAAGAAGCCATTTGGCCCAACAAGTCTGTACCGACCTTCCAAAGACCATCCCACCCAAACCCATTCACGCTCCCCCCACCACCATACCCAATCCCCGTTACCCTGCATGTCCTCTTGCTAACCCACCTAGCCTGTATATCTCTAGACACCGTTGGTGATTTTGCATGGCCAATCCACCTGACCTGCACGTCTTTGAACTGTGGGAGGAAACCGGAGCACCCAGAGGAAATCCGTACAGACACAGGGAGAAGGTGCAAACTCCACACAGACTGAGGCCGGAAATAAATTTGGGTCCCTGGCTGTGTGAGGCAACAGTGCTAACCACTGAGCCACTGTGCTATCATTCTACATTCTTTTTCTCTCTCTGCCTCTCTCCTTAGCTGGCCCAAATAATTTCTTCTATAAGCCTGTGTCAGGAGGCTCCCATTCACAGGCTTTAGCTAACCAACTGCTCAAACTATCAGCTTTGATTCCTGTGCATTCTCTGAATGTGAGAGCAGACCTCGACTCCGCCTTTATAAAGCTGCTAGGGACATTATGCAGCACCCAGCCACTTCCTCTCTCATTTCTTCGAGGATCTGAGGTCTTCCTCCCTCAAATACTCTGTTGTTTCGTTTGCATCACATTCTCCACCTGACCCTAACACAAGACACGGGACAACAGTCAGTGCATATAACATCCTGCATGAATGATTGAGACTGTATTTGGGGTTTTCCACATTCCTCGTTGCCAGGCCAACGACACCAGTCAATCGCTTTCAAAGACATGGTTACATTTCAGATGTAAATGTGGTTTTGAACGAACCTGCTTGTTTCGAGAGGCAGTGTTCGGTTTGCGATACACCTCCAACTTTCTTCGATAACCCAATGACATGAAAGGTGCTACACTCATGCACATAGAAACAGAGAAAATAGAGCAGGCATGGCTCCTTTGAGCCTGCTCCCCCATTCAATATGATCATGGCTGATCATCCAACTCAGCCCCCTGTCCCTGCTTTCTCCCTTTCAAACCCTTTGATCCCTTTAGCCTTAAGAACTGTATCTAATTCCTTGAAAATATTCAATGTTTTGGCCCTAACCACTTTCTGTGGCAGAGAATCCCACAGACTCCCCACTCTCTGAGCGAAGACTTGTCTCCTCATCTCAGTCCGAAATGGCCTGTCCTGTATCCTTAGACCGTGAGCCTCTGGTTCCCCGGTCATCGGGAACATCCTTCCTGTCTAATCTTATTAGAATTTAAAGGTTTCTATGAGATACACCCTCATTCTTCTAAGTTCCAGTGAATATTAATCCCGTCTCACCTCATACATCAGTCTTGCCATCCTGGGAATCAGTCTGGGAAACGTTTCCTGCCCTCCCTTCATTGCCAGAACATCCTTCCTCAGATAAGGAAATGAAAACTGCACACAACACTCCAGGTGTGGCCTCACCAAGGCCTCGCACAACTGCAGCAAGACCTCCCTGTTCCTGTACGCGAAACCTCTCACTTTGAAGACCAACGTACCATTTACCTTCTTCACTGCCTGTACCACCACCTACATACATGTTGCGGTTAGCTCATAAAACCAGATTTCTATCTGAAATCACCTGCTCAGTTAGGTTAAAAATTACCCTCCCAAATCTCAGTGTCCCATTTCCATTTGTCCCTTTTCCTGACCACCTGCAGTCTCGATATAAGCCTCAGGGATCTCCGCTCTGATATTTATTGTCCATTTGCCCCCGACCACTTACCCATCACTACTCAAGCCACGCCAAAAACGACTCCAACAGCTCTGACCTCACCCTTGGTTGGGAGTCTTGGAAATACAGCCCCTGGTTTACCTCACGCAAGCACTCATCCGCCACTCCTGAGGTCACGGGGCCTGCATTCCTGTAGCATCTTTACCAGGGCTAGGAGTTTCACAGAAGCATTTAAGGAGATGTTAAGGTAGGTGACTAAGAACCTGGTCAAAGAAGGGGAATGAGAGAAAGATGGAGGAAGAGATTTAGGGAGGGAGTTTCAGAGATTTTACAATAGCTGTCATTAGAGTTAGAATTGAAGCACACAGCTGAAGCTACCAATGGTTGGCCAGTGAAAAACGATTTGTGTAAGACTTGTTTAAATCAATCAGCCTCCATCTCCACTCACAATCTAGCTCATTGAGATCTCTGCCCCTCTGTCTGCAGAGGCTGGGGTATGTGCAGATGGAGAACACATCAGTCACAATCCTGTGACGGCTCCTTTACATCCGTTGAACCTCCAGCCACAGACAGCTCCCCATTAGGAGACCCATTGCTGACCATACCCGGGAAATTAAATAGTCTACAACAATCGGCACAAATCAGGGATCGACTCTCTATTGCGTTTCGGAATTGCTGGTGTTGGAACAGACAGACGTGTCAGCTCGCGGATCATGAGAAGATTTGCACAGACCGATTTGATTTACTGTCATGTGTACCTAAGTACAGTGAAAAGCTTTGTTTGCGAGCAGCACAAGCAGATCGAAGTAAGCAAGGACATACAGCTCATGGGGTGTTTGGACAAAGTGAAGTACACAGGTTACACTGCACAGGACCGGTGGACCTTTTTCAATAAAGTGAAAGGTTTTAGGAATCCATCCTGAAGAGCTCTAGTGAGATTGAAGAGGGATGATGCCAACGCGCAGGATGTCAGACCAATGGTAAGCACGTGTGTGGACCACACCACATTGTGCCAGTTTCCTGCCCACATCTTGTGTAAGATGCACAAAGGGGTGATATTTGTACCGGAGCCAATCCGAGGAAAAAAACGCATGTTGTCAATTCCTTTTGAGGTGTATCATTTAGATGGAAGTAAAGACCCTTCAGTACTACTGCTGCTGGTGGTGGTATTACCGTTACAGTCATTAGCATGAATCAGCCACCACTAGCTTTAAATGCCCACCTCCTTCCACCACATTGCGATTTCTGGAGTCTGCCAGTATGACATGAAGTGCTGCCCTGTATGCCAGCCCTGGGAACTTATACCACAAAGGCTGGGCTCTTGTTGAGACAGAGGTCTTGAAGTTTATTAACACTGCTACCTATTTGCACTGTTGTAAGATCTCAGAATTACTGGTAGTCTGCGATCTGTGCTTACTGATCTTACTGACTGCCTAGACTCTGTGTAATAGTCTAGCCCTGGCAACATGGTTCACATTGAGCTGCACACCATGACCATTCCATTGAGAGGCAATATGAAGGTTATACGTTGCTTGCCTTGACAGGACTGAGGGAGGACTGGACATGAATCATGACCCCATGTTCGAAAATGAGTCAATCTCATCTTGAGCCCCTACGTCTCCTCTGTTACATTGTCTAACTTAGAAATAATTGAACCTTAAATTTCAAAAGGCTGGAGTTTTATTGAGTACATTTTGTACAGCTCTTCATTTGGCTGGTGCCTGTTACTCTCTGCTTGACTGCAGTCCACCCAATGACTGTGTAGCCTGCGATATGTTTCCACTTTACATTTTTTCCCTCTACTTTTACAAGTCATAAAACAAAGTATCTCCCCACTTTCTTTAAGAATATATAACATTTCCATTTCAATATAACTGTTTCAATCATTAACTTGTTTTTCTAAACTAAACATTAACGATTGACTTCTTTAAGGAACATTTGTGAAGTCCTATAACTTCCAGCCTTTTTTTCACAATCTTTGACGTGGTATTACCCAGGTGGTAGGACCTTCTTGTGGACTTGTGTTCAGTGCTTTCAGTGGTGAGTGAGCTTGATGCACAGGTGAAGAAATGCCTGTTGTTCCTGACGCTGTAGTGACTGCACTCGATATTGCTGATGTTTGTGTGATGATGCTCATGGTCTTTCTAATCTCCACCGTAGATCTGGAGATTATCAAATATGTGCACTGCTCCTTCACCACATCCTCTGCATGTCCTGGCTACTTTTGGCTGGAACACGTTCTGGCTCACTTTCACATCAAAGGAAGATTACAGGTCAAGCTTGGTGTTAAAATGCCCATTTCTAGCATCAAGCTTGCAGAAAGCATTTGCCATTGTCAACTGAAATTGTTAGTTAATGATAATCCTCTGATCATCAATCAGGGAGTGACTACTTCTGTGGGTTAATTAATTTAAAACAGAAAAAAACACACAAAGCAGACATTGTAGCAACCAACTGGTTTCTGCCTGCACGAGAACAGACTGTCAGACAGAGTCACAACATTGTCTACACACAGGTAATTGAGTCCTTAAACGTAAGCGCTCCTAAAGGCGTGATTTCTCCCAGTGCTTTCTTTTAAATTTCATACCTGCATGAAATGTGGGCTCTGCCGGTTAGGTCAACATTTATTGTCTATTCCTAGTTGCCTCTTGAGAAGGTGGTGGTGAGCTGCCTTCTGGAACTATCGCAGACTTTGGAGTGTGGGTTGACTCACAATGCTGTTAGGGAGGGGAATTCCAAGATTTTGACCCAGCAACCCTGAAGGAACAGTGATATATTTCCAAATCAGGATGGTGAGTGACTTGGAGGGAACTTGCAGGGGACTGTGTTCCCATGTATCTGCTGCCCCTGTCCTTCTCGATGGAAGTGGTTGTGGGTTCGAAAGGTGCTGTCTGAGGATCTCTGGTGAATTTCTGCTGTGCATCCTGTAGACAGTACACTCTGCTGCTACTCAGCATCAGTGGTGGAGGGCGTGAATGTTTCAGGATGTGGTGTCAATCAAGTGGGCTGTTTTGTCATGGATAGCATCAAGCTTCTTGAATGTTGTTGGAGCTGCCCCCATCCAGGCAAGTGGGGAATATTCCATCACACTCCTGACTTGTGCCTTAGAACATAGAACAATACAGTGCAGAACAGGCCCTTCGGCCCTCGATGTTGCGCCGACCTGTGAACTAATCTAAGCCCATCTCCCTACACTATCCCATCATCATCCATATGCTTATCCAAGGACTGTTTAAATGCCCCTAATGTGGCTGAGTTAACTACATTGGCAGGCAGGGCATTCCATGCCCTTACCACTCTCTGAGTAAAGAACCTGCCTCTGACATCTGTCTTAAATCTATCACCCCTTGTCGATGGTGGACAGAAGGCTTTGAGGTTTGAGGTTTTAGCAAACCCATACAGAACAAAACCCATATACAAACCCACACAGATCAAAGCCGGAAATGGCAGTACTCACCATAACAGACCAGACAGTATAAATTCCAAGCGGAGTAGAACAACATCGCTTCATCAGAGGCCTCACTAATGATGTTACCCAGCACGGTGACAAAATGTCTGAACGAGAACAAGCCAGCTCGGCGAGCAAGTCAACAACCTCATGCTTTGGGGAATCAGGAGGTGAGCTATACCTTGCAGTATTCCTAGCCTCTGACCTGCTCCTGCAGCCACTGTATTTAAGTGGCCGGTCCAATTCAGTTTCTGGTCAATGGTAAGCCTCCAAGATGATGATAGTTGGGGATTCAGTGGTGGTGACATAATTGTACATCAAGGGGCAGTGGTTAGACTGTCTCTTATTGGAGATAGTCATTGCCTGGTATTTGTGTGGTGCAAATATTACATGCCAGTTGTCATCCCGGTCTTGGACATTGTCCAGGTCTTGTTGCATTTGAACATGGACTGCTTCTGTATTTGAGGATATACCAATGGTGTTGAACTTTGTGCAATCATTGGCAAACATCCCCATTTCTGAACTTCTGATAGAGCGAAGGTTTTAGAATAGGGGAGTGATCCCTCTTTCTTTCTTGATTAAGGTCCTGGGATTTACTCAAATTAATGGCTACCCATTGAGCTTCTCTCTCACTACAGTAGAACTTACCCCCGACTGTAGGCTCTGTGGCTCAGGTAGTCACTTGCTTCTCCCCCATTGCTTGGTGGGGTCTCTTTCAGGTTCTACCTTTTTGTTCTGTTTCTACTTTAAGTTGGGGATAAAACCCTCATTTTGTGGCTGATGACGTGACCTTCAGAATCTTCAAAGCATCCAATTAGTGCGTCAGCAAAAAAACCTCTGGGTCCACTGGTACCAGACCTTCCTGGCTTCCAAGCAATATCTTCAACCTCCAGTGTCACCTTCTTCATCTCATGGCTTATTGAAGGTAATGGGTTCAACAGCAAACAAATCATCTCCCTTGGAGAGATATCAGACTATCTGAAGAATACTGGCTGCAGCAGCCCTCAATACAGTGGAGGGCATAGTACCTTTCCAGACCCTTCTGTCACAGAGTTAGCTGGGAGTGAACCCACCTTGGTAAAGCTCAAAGAGGTCGCCAGAGCTAAGACCCCAGGAAACGATGGCCTTCTACCACTTCATCAAAAATGGGGACTCATACAAACGAGGGACTAGAGTAGGCCACTCAGCCCTTTGAGCCTGCTCCCCCCCCAACCCCATTCAATAAGATCACAGCTGGTCTGATATTTACCTCAACTCTACATTCCTGCGTACCCCTAGATAGTCTTTTATCCCTACCCCTGGCCATCAAGAATCTATCTACATAAAAACCGAAAGAACTGCGGATGCTGGGAATCGGAATCAAGAAATTGCTGGAAAAGTTCAGCAGGCCTGTGGAGAGAAATCAGAGTTAATGTTTCGGGTCCAGTGACTCTTCCTCAGAACGGGAATCTATTTACCTCGACCTTAAAAAATAGTGAACAATTCTGCACCTGCTGCCTCTTGAGGAAAGGAATTCTAAAGACTCAAAACCCTCTGAGCGAGAAAAACATGTTTCCTCATCTCTTAAATAGGCATCCCTTATTTATAACCTCTGACCCTTGGTTCTGGATTCTCCCCACGAGAGATAACATCTTTTTGACTCCCATCCAGTCAAGTGTCCTCAACTGTGTCATTTTCATGGTGTTTTATGGTTCTATTAGAATGGAAGAGTTGCGCCTCAAGACATGAATGTTGCACAAAAGGGGCATTGCCAGTAGGGACTGACTAAGGTATCTCTTTGTTAAATATCGCGGGCGCAATCTCCAGCAGGTTGCAGACTTTAGTGTTGCAGATCCCTCCTTAGACCCGCTGCTGATTGAGAGCTGGTAGATCAACAGTGAAAATAACATCATTGCTTCAAGAGATTCAGGAAAAGTGTCACAAACAGCAGCCAGACTCCTTTCATAGAGCTCACTGAGACCCTTGATCCCATCAGCCGACATGGATTGGTCTGCTGTGGAAAATGGGACTCGTGGGCTTCGGTGCTCCTTCCCACAAGAACATCCACAGTTCCAGTCGGCTACAATGGAGCAACATCAGATGCTTTGGAGACCCGAGGTGAGGCACGTAGGCCTGCTGCATCCTAGTGCTATCTTTCTTTAGCACCTTCTTCCCCATTGTATACTCCTTGGAGGCCCAAAAGTGAGTCTGTCTACCCGCACGACAGCAAGTTGCTCAGGAAGACCAAACCTAAAGGCCCTACCTTCTACCAACATTGACAGCCTGGCACTCAAGGTCATCAGCAGATTCACACATCTCAACAATTACAGAGCAACCAGCCCCTTGATGCCAAAATCAGCAACACCCTGGGGGTTACCAGTGGCCAGGAACTGGACCAGGCCAGTCATATAAATATAGCGGCTACAAGAGCATTTGTTTTCAGTCAGCTCCCAACTATTCGGAGAAAATTAACTCTTCCTCTGCCAATCCTGTCCCCTTGGTGAGTGGTTTCTAGAAAGCTGCTAAAATGTCAGTCAGGACTTTCGCTTAAAACTTCTCAATTACCTCTCTAACTGACATCATCAGCCTTCTAATTCATCCTGGCACGGTTCTATGAGTTTATTGCAATGGAAAATATTCTTTTCTCATGTGACTTGTTCAGTTTTTTTGGTACTAATTAGGATAGACTGAACCATCGAGTTCAACATTAAATATTGGGGCTTTTACTCTTAGGCACTCACTGCCACCATGTTACATATTCTCAGCCTCAGTATGCTGGAGGTTCGTTGAGTGTATTTCTCTGTATTGTGGCTAGAGGACTGTTACAACCGTTACACCATTTCTCAGCCCATGAGTCCAATTGTGAATGTGGCACCCCAGGATATTTATTCACATGACAATTAGTTTCTAGCTCACTAGAAATAATTTAACACGTGTAACACCTCTGTATTACAAGCAAAGGGCCATCCTAACAGAAATCTCCTGGCTAAAAGCTGAAGGAGTCCAGAATTGTGAGAAATACTATCAAAATGTTTTCAGTGCTTACAGGGTTAACACCCAGATGGGAGCGATTCCACAGTAACAATGCAAAGCATTTTCTCTCTCTCTCTCTCTCACTCCCTCAGATACTGAAGAATTTCTGCAACTCTCTGGAGGACTGGACTTTGCAAGTCGGCAGGCCAAGCATTTCCGACTACCCCAGCATACAAGCATTATTGCTATGGCAACAGGCCCAACATTCTAGCTACCAGCAGTTGTTGGTAGTCTGGCCTCCCTTAGCAACCAGGGAAATATTGTGCTGGAGGATCAGAGTCTATATATAGACATGCGTAAACCATTTGACAATTTATTATCCTTTTTCTTTGCTATTTGCAACGCTCTCTCTCTAATCTAGCTGCAATCTTTCTTCATCCCTGGCAAGGTATTATCGGGAGGTCCATTGAGTTTATTGATGGGTGTGGGGGGTGGTGTAGAGATTTTCCGCACACACTCTCAGCCTTGACTGGAAATGTCCTGGTCAAACCATTAGACCCTTTGGGCTAATGACTGGGGAGGGAGGGGGTGTAAGTGAAAGGTTTTGTATAGAACTATTATTAAATGGGATGCTCTTTGGACAGTCAGTCCGGACTCAATGGGCCGAACTACCTCTTCCAGACTGTAGTGATTCCATGATTTTAAATAGGAATCCAAGTCGCCAAAAACTTAACAAATATTATGGAGTCATAGAGTCAAACAGCACAGAAACTGACCCTTCAGTCCAAGCAATCCATACCGAACATGTTCCCAAATTTAACTAGCCCCACATGCCTGCATTTAGCCCATAGCCCTCCAAACATTTCTTGTTCACGTACTTACCTAAAAGTCTTTTAACCATTGTAACTGTACCCACTCCACCACTTCCCCTCGAAGTTCGTTCCAGACATGAACCACTCTCTGTGGTTTTAAATCTTCCTCTTCTCACCTTAAAAATATGCCCCCTAGACATGAAATCGCCCGCCCTAGGGAAAAGACAGCTGCCATTCCTGTTATCTATACCCCTCATGATTTTATAAATCTTCATAGGGTCACCCCTTAATCTCCTATGCACCTGTGAAAAAAGTCCCAGCTTCTCCAGCCTCTCCACATAACTCAAACCCTCCATTCCCGGCAACATCCTGGCAAATCTATTCTGAACCCTCTCCAGCTGAATAATATTATTGAGCACTAGGATTCCTTTGAGCACAGGAGCTTCTTTGTCCCAAACATGGAGACAATCCCAGCAGCTGCCTCTGCCACGTGCCTCCCTTCCACTAGGCCATCCAGACAAACCTCCTTTAATGCTTTTCCTTGCCCGAGCCCTGAACTCACTCTTTCCTTCCAGTACCTCATCTCTCTCTCCTCATGCTCCTTCAGAGTTCACCTTGTCCATGAGAGCCTGTTCCTGTTTCCTCAATCCCTCAGCTGCTGATCCCCAACCTTCCCCTCCTGGTCACTGAGTTTGGAGACAGTTCCCTCTCTCCTCTGCCCCATCCTAATCTCCCAGCTTCTAAAATCGGGATTGACAACAAACGCTGGCTTTGTTGGCGATACTTACATCACATGAAAGAACAAATAAAAAAAAGCAAACATCTCTGTCCTCGTCCTTCCCAACCTGGCTGCAGCCTTGGACATAGTGACCACTCCAACGTTTTCCACCCCCTCTCCACAGTCATCCAACTGGTCTCATCAGGTTCCATTCTTATCCATCTCAACACAACCAGAAATAAGTCACTGTCTTAAGAAATACTCAATGAGGCCCCCTCCACCAACTTTTGGTGCAGAGAGACCCAAAGGAGGAAAGATGTTACCTCATCTCTGCCGTAAAACTGCCATACAGTCATACAGCATGGAAACAGACACTTTGGTCCAACCAGTTCATGGCGACTAGGTTCCCCAAACTAAACTAGTCCCATTTACCCGCATTTGGTCCATATCCTGCTAAACCCTTCCTAATCAAAATGTCTCTTAAATGCTGTAACTGTACCTGCTCCTACTGCTTCCTCTGGCAGTTCATTCCACATACAAATCACCCTCTGTGTGAAAAAATTGCCCCTCAGGTGCCTTTTAAATCTTTCTCCTCTCATTTTAAACCTATGCCCCTTAGTTTTGAACTTCCCTACCCTTGCGAAAAGAACTTTGCTGTTCCCCTTATCTATGTCCCCCATTATTTTATAAACCTCTTTAAGGTCATCCCTCAACCTCCTACGCTCCACTGAAAAAAGTCCCAGCCTCTATTTATAACTCAAACCAAAACATATCCACATTAGGCTGCAAATTTTCATTAATAATGGAATAAAAAAATTACACAAAGAAAACAATGCACAGACATACTACTGTTAGGAAGATCTTAACATAAATGTCACCAGATTTCTACCTGTTTTTCAACACCATCTGCTAAAGATTCAACTCCAGAAAAATTACACTCCTCTCTCACTCCCTGCTTCTACTTAACTGATTCCTTCCTTCCAACTTCTCTCCCAGAATGTGGAGACAATTTTATTATTCCTTTCAGAGTCTGCTGCCATGAACTCAAATCAGAGAGAGCCTAAACTTTCTCAATAACTTGCAGATTTCTATCCAAACTCCCCTGTCTTAGAAGCTTCACAAACAAGACATTTCTGTTTGGGTAAAACAGCAGAATTTGTGGGAGCTGGGAATATGAAACAAAAACAGAAATCACTGGAGAAACTCAGCTGGTCTGACAGCATTGATGGAGAAAAAGCATTGTTAACATTTCGAGCCCAGTGACCCTTCTTCAAAACCCTCAATTCTGTTGACTTCATTAAACTACAAACTCTAAAACTTGTTGCTGAAATTCTAGCGTTCACAGAACTGAGCAGAAAAGGCTTGCTGAACTGAAAACAAAGATATTGGCCTCAAACGTACCATCAACTCAACAGTATGCACATCTTTCTATTGACACCACAGGAGGCTGCTGGCACAGGCTTTCTGTGAGATGCTGGATTTAGGTCAAGGCTCCACAATGACTTATTGAGGTTGTTGAGGTTGGTTGGCTCGCTGAGCTGGTTTCTTGTTTCGCAGACGTTTCATTACCGCGCTGGGTAACATCCTCAGTGCAGCCTCCGATGAAGCGTCGGTGTGTTTTCCCGCCTGGTTTTTAAACTCTGGGGTCCGTTGCGATGGATTGCCTCACTTCTGGGTTTCCTTCGTAGTGAAATGTATATGGGGTCTAGTCCAATGTGTTTATTAATAGCATGCTTCGTTGAGTGCCATGCTTCCAGGAATTCTCGTGCTTGTCTCTGCCTAGCCTGTCCCAGGATCTTGGTGTTGTCCCAGTCGAAGTGGCGGTTCTCCTTTATCCGTGTGGATTGAGATGAGTGAGTATTGGTCGTGTCTTTTTGTAGCCAGTTGGTGTTCATGTACTCTTGTTGTTAGTTTCCTTCGTTTTTGTCTGATGTAGTGTTTCTTGCAGTCTCTTCGGGGGATCTTGTAGATGACATTGGTCCTGCCCATGACGGGGAGTGAGTCTTCAGTTTGGGTGAGCAGTTGTCATAGGGTTGACTTGGGCTTGTGTGTCACTCTGATGCCCAGTGGTCATAGGAGTCTTGTGGTGAGTTCCGACGTGTTCCTGATATAGGGTAGTGTGATGAGTGTGTCGGGGCGTGTAGTCTCATTCTGATGCTCTTCATGTAGGCATCTTCTGACCCAATTCTTTGGATATCCATTATCCTTGAAAACCTGGAAGAGGTTTTTCTTGGCGTAGTTCCGTGTTGCTGTAGTGTGTTGTTGCCCTTTTAAATAGCACGCAGCTTCATTTGTGTACGCTGGGATGGTTACTGTTGAAGTTCAGTACCTGGTCTGTGTGTGTGGTTTTTCGATGTACCTTCATTTTGCAGTTCCCTATTTGTCTTGCGCTCTACCATGATGTCCAGGAATGGGAGCTGTTTGTTCTTCTCCTCCTCTTTGGTGAATTTTATTCCAGTAAGGGTGTTTATAAGTTTGTGTGTCTCTTCTAATTTGGTCTGTTTAATGATGACAAAGGTGTCGTCTACGTAGCGTATCCACAGTTTAGGTTGGATTTGCGGAAGGACAGTCCTTTCTAGTCTTTGCATTACTGCTTCTGCTAGGAGTCTGGATATAGGTGATCCCATGGGTATCCCGTCGATTTGCTCGTAGGTTTGGCTGTTGAAGGTGAAGTCGGTGGTCAGGCATAGGTCCAGTAGTTTGAGCATGTTGTCCTCGGAGATGGTTTCACTGGGGTCGTGTTCTTGTACCTGTAGCGTTGTCATTGTTTCCCTTGCTAGAGGTATGTCTATTGATGTGAATAGGGCAGTGACATCAAACGATATCATGATCTCTTCGTCCTTTATCTTTATGTCTTCGGAGTTGAGGAATTCTTAGGCTGAGTGGATAGAGTGGGGGTGACTTGTTGACTAGGTGCCTGAGTCTTCTTTGCAGTTCTTTAGCTAATCTGTGCGATGGAGTGCCTGGTAGGGAGACTGTGGGTCTGAGGGGGATTTCCGGCTTGTGCACTTTAGGGAGGCTGTAGAACTGGGGTGTGTTGGTTCCTTTGGGTTTCATTCTTAAGAAGTCTGTTTTGTTGATCTGTCCTGCTTGTGTAGAGGATTTTGTTGCCTATTTGCGGTGTCCGGTCTGTTTGTACTGGCCGGTATGTGCTCTCGTCAGCGAGCAGTGCTTGTGCTTTGGAGATGTAGTCCTTTTTATTCATTATCACCGTTATGCAGCCTTTGCCTGCGTGTAGTATTGTGATGCTGCTGTCCTTCTTCAATCCGTCCAGGGCTTGTCTTTCCCGTGCGTTGAGTTCACTCCTTCTGGTTAGTGTTGGGACTGTCTTATAGTTTGTTGTGTTTCTTCATTAATTTTGTTGGTCTTGAGTGTGGCTTCCAGTGTAGCTAGGAATTCCATTTTGTTGGTATCCCTGTAGTTGTAGTTCAGTCCCCGGGTGAGAACGGCCTTTTCCGCGTCTGTCAATTTCCTGTCGGAGAGGTTTCTTATCCATGTGTCTCTTCTGTTGTCATTTTGAGGGTCAGTGTGGCTCACCTGTCTTGCAGGGTCTGTCTTTTCTTGGCTCTTGTGGTCTGTCGGCTGATGTTAATGGCTCGTTCCATGTCAGGAAACTAACAACAAGAGCACACAAACACCAAGTGGCTACAAAAAGACACGACCAATGCTCACTCATCTCAATCCACATGGACAAGGAGAACCACCACTTCGACTGGGACAACACCAAGATCCTGGGACAGGCTCGGCAGAGACAGGCACGAGAATTCCTACAAGCCTGGCACTCCACGAAGCAGGCTATTAATAAACACATTGAACTCAACCCCGTATACATTCCACCACAAAGGAAAACCAGAAGTGAGGTACTCCATCTCAACGGACCCCAGAGTTTAAAAACCAGGTGGGAAAACACACCGACGCTTCATCAGAGGCTGCACTGATGATGTTACCAAGCACGGTAACGAAACATCTGCGAAACAAGAAACCAGCTCAGTGAGCCAACCAACCTCAACAACCTCAACCCGAGCTACAAATCTACTCCAAAACCTTAATGACTTGTTGCCTTTTCAAAATAAAAGGAACAATCATAGTAGTCTCCAAATTTATCTGCCTCCCTTTGTAAAATAGGATGACTAAAAATTATCATATATTGCACAGGTTTCACTGGTGAAAAAGAAATGTAGTGATTGGCTGACTAGACAGGTTGATGACATCCCCAGAGTTCAATGCTCAGAATCTCTCAAATTAGAAATCAACGTGGACCGCTCGGTCCATCGTGACAATTGAAGCTTCGCTGCCAATTGTAAATATGGGTCCATAAATGTTGCATTACATTTAACTGTAAGAATTCTTACCTCCTCACATACATTATTTCTGAACTCCAGTTCCACCGTGAGGCTCT
Organism: Ginglymostoma cirratum; assembly: GCA_024137785.1. Classification (NCBI taxonomy): domain Eukaryota; kingdom Metazoa; phylum Chordata; class Chondrichthyes; order Orectolobiformes; family Ginglymostomatidae; genus Ginglymostoma; species Ginglymostoma cirratum. The sequence continues at coordinate 2,581,288 of JAHRHZ010000123.1, read as the reverse complement.
GACATTGATTCTCAAGATCTACTCTCAAGACGCTCTCTTCGTCATAGCAGCCAGGAACCTTCCAGCTTTAAAAGGTATTCTCCTTAGTCCTGGACTGACTCCACAAAAGGAAACATCCTTTCCATTTCCAACTTGTCAATGCCATTCAGGATCTGAGCACACGTCAATCGAGATGCCCTTCAGACTTCTAAATTCCAGTGCCAACAGCCCAGTCTGTCCAACCTGTCCTCATAAGACAATCCACTTACACCAGGTAGTAAACTTTCTCCAATGCAGTTACATCCTTCCTTAAATAAGGAGACCAAAGCTGTACACAGTATTTAAGATGAGATGTCACCAATTCCCTGTAGAACTGAAGTATAACTCATAGAATCTCTACAGTGTGGAAACAGGCCCTTCGGTCCAACAAGTCCACACTGACACTCAAAGCATCCCACCCAGACCCATTCCCCTATAACCCACCTAATCTACACATCCCCAAACACTATGGGCAATTTAGCATGGCCAATCCACCTAGCCTGCACATATTTGGACTGTGGGAGGAAACCGGAGCACCCGCAGGAAACCCATGCAGACACGAGGAGAATGTGCAAACTCCACACAGACAGTCGCCTGAGGCTGGAATCGGACCTGGGTGTCTGGTGTTGTGAGGCAGCAGTGCTAACCACTGAGCCACCGTGCCGCCTCAAAACTTAAAAGATACTCAATGAGGTTCCCTCCACCACCTTTTGGTGCAGAAAATCCCAAAGGAGGAAAGATTTTACCTCATCTCTGTCGTAAAACTGCCATAGGGTCATACAGCAAGGAAACAGACCCTTCGGTCCAACCAGTTCATAGCGACTAAGTTCCCCAAACTAAACTAGACCCATTTACCTGCATTTGGTCCATATCCTGTAACACCTTCACTTTTATGTTCAATTTCCCTTGTATAAAGGATAGGATCCAATTAATCATCTTGATTACATGCTGTGCTAACTTCTAACTGTTTGTGACGATCTAAAACCTCACTTTAGCTCAGAATTCTGCAGTCATTCAACATTTATGTAATACTCTGGTGTTGAAGCCTCCACGATGATGTCCTACTGAGCTGGTAACATGGCTATGCACAGATATTGGAGCTGTAAATGTAGAGGAAATAGTACACAAAAGAAACAGAGAACACTGGATCAACCCAGGGGATCTGGCGGTATCTATGGAGGAGGGGGGGAATGAATTTGACGGAGATGTGAGGGGTCTCCAGCCTGCAGATTAGACAGCGAGCACATTGCATCTTCTGGGAAGGCCCACTGGTGTTAGGTGGCCACCAGAGTGCCTTCCCCCAGGATCCAGGACCACAGGCAGACACTCCACTGACCGAGAACTGCCCATCCAACCGGAGTCCAGCAGCTCTTTTGAAAAGCAGTGCCACTGGGAGGGCAGTGACCGCTGCCAGAACAGGGACCACCAGAGATCCCAGGCTTGAAGAGAAGATCTGGAACCAGAGATAGGTCATGTCTGGAGGGGTCTCATGGGGCACAGGTAACAGGGGTGCAGTCTGCAGAAAGTGCAGTGTTTTCATGGCTCTCAGCAAGCCACACCCATTCCTGTTAGCCAGAGACTGCAAGCTGCACGAACAGATTTGATCATAGAATCCCTCCAGTGTGGAAACAGACCCTTCGGCCCAACAAGCCCACACTGACCCTCAGAGCATCCCACCCAGACCCATCCCTGTATAACCCACCTAATCTACACACCCCAGAACACTATGGGCAATTTAGCATGGCCAATCCACCTAGCCTGCACATCTTTGAACTGTGGGAGAAAACCGGAGCACCCAGAGGAAACCCACACAGACATGGGCAGAATGTGCAAACTCCATACAGACGGTTGCCCAAGGGTGGAGTTGAACCCAGGTCCCTGGTGCTGTGAGGCAGCACTGCTAACCACTGCGCCACCGTGCCACCCCTTTTGCTCAGTGTGCTTTCTGCATGGCAAAATCCCGAGTGGGAGAGGAGAATGAAGTCGTTGGGCATTAGTTGCCTCTTAAGAGTATCAATTAGAGGCACAATAGGTGTCTCAGACCTTCCAGACCCATAAGAATTTCATCAAAGGCAGGAAAATTGTGTGCCATTCACACACCAACCTCCAGAAGACCAGAAGACAAAGGAGCAGAATTCGGCCATTCAGCCCAGTGAGTCTGCTCCATCATTCAATGAGATCATTGAATCCTCAACTCCACATTCCTGCCTTTTCTCCATAACCCTTAATTCCCTTCCTGATTCAAAATCTGTCTCTCTCAGCCTTGAATATACTTAATGACCCAACCTCAACAACCTACTACAGTAAAGATTTCCACAGATTCGCTACCCATTGAGAGAAGAAATTCCTCCTTATCTCTGTTTTAAATGGCTGACTCCTTATCCTGAGATTATGCCCTCTGGTCCTAAACTTTCCCACAAGACGAAGTAACCTTTCCGCATCTATCCTATCAAATGGACAGGGGAATGTCTAGGGATGTTGTTTACATGGACTTCCAGAAGGCATTGGATAAAGTACCACATAAGAGATTGTTAACCCAGATAGAAATCCATGGAAATGAAGGTAAATTACTGACATGGCTGGGAAATTGGTTGAGTTGCAGGCAACAGAAAACGGAAAAGTAGGGGTAATGGGTAGGTACTGAAATTGGCAGAATGTGACCAGTGGTGCACCACAAGGATCTATCTTAGACCTTCAATTATTCACATTATTTATTAACGACTTGGATTATAGCATAGAAAGTCTTGTATCCAAACTTGCTGGTGACACAAAGTTGGGTGGCATTATTGACAGTGTGCGCGATAGTGTAAAGTTGCAGAGGAATATTGATAGACTAAGTGGCAAAACAGTGGCAGATGGAGTTCAATGTAAGCAAGTATGAGGTTATGCATTTTGGACTGAGAAAAGCTATATCAGGATACTTTCTAGATGATTTGAAGTTAGATGCAGTTGATGCCCAAAGAGACCTGGGGTGGTGGGGGGAGTGGGGGTGGGGGGTGCGTTCAGGTATGTAGATCTTTAAAATGTCACACACAGATGCAAAAAGTAATCAAGAAGGACACCGGAATGCTGGCCTTTATACTTAAGTGGACTAGAGTAGGGGATGCAGACGTTATGTTGCAGTTATACAAAACCCTGGTTAGACCCCACTTGGAGTACTGCGAGCAGATCTGGGCACCACACCTTAGGAAGGATTTACTGGCCTTGGAGGGAATACAATGTAGGTTCACAAAAATGATACCTGGTCTTCTGTGGTTAAGCGATGAGGAGGGATATACAAATTCAGCCTGTTTTCTCTATAATTTAAAAGGTTAAGGGGTGGTCTGATTGAAGTCTTCAAGATATTAAGAGGAAAAGACAGGGTAGACAAAGATAAACTATTTCCACTGGTTGAGGATTCTCAAACTAGGGGCATAGTGTACGAATTAGGGTCAGACCATTCAGGAGGGATGTTAGGAAATACTTCTACCCACAAAGGGTGTAGAGGTTTAGATCGCTATTCTACAAATGGCAGTGGATGCTGGATCAGTTGTTAATTTTAAATCTGAGTTAGATACATTTTTGTGAAGCTAAGGTATTAAGGGATATGGGCCAGAGGCAGGTCTATGGAGGTAGGCCACAGATCAACCATGATCTCATTGAATGGTGGAACAGGCTCGAGGGGCTGAATGGCCTACTCGTGCTCCTATGTATTCCAGCTGTGTCTGCTCGTGATATTGTATTGTTTTGGCAAAACCTTCCTGCTTTTATAATAAATTCCGTTTGAAACAAATTCCATTTGCCTTCCCTATTACATTATTATTGGACTTGAATGTTTTTATTTTGTGATTCAGTGGCAAAGTCTCCCAAATCCCTCTGTGTTGCAGCTTTCAGCAGTCTTTCTCCATTAACTAATATTCAGTTCCTCTGTTCTTCCTGCCAAAGTGAGTAACCTCACATTGTATTCCACCTGAGATAACAGGTGTAGAGCCGAATGAACACAGCAGGCCAAGCAGCATCAGAGGAGCAGGAAAGCTGATGTTTCGGGTCTGGATCCTTCTTCAGAAATGGGGAAGAAGGGGATTCTGAAATAAATAAGGAGGGAGGGGGAGGCAGATGGAAGATGGATAAAGGAGAAGGTAAGTGGAGAGGAGATGGACTGGTCAAGGAGGCGGGGATGGAGCCAGTAAAGGTGAGTGTAGGTGGGGAGTTGGTCAGTCCAGGGAGGACAGACAGGTCAAGGACGCGGGGATGAGGCTGGTAGGGGGGGGGGTGGGGGTGGGGGTGGGGCTTGAAGTGGGAGGAGGGGATAGGTGGGAGAAAGGACGGACAGGTTAGGGAGATGTGGACGAGCTGGGCTGGTTTTGGGATGCGGTTGGGGATGGGGAGATTTTGAAGCTTGTGAAGTCCACATTGATATCATTGGGCTGCAGAGTTCCCGAGTGAAATATGAGGTGCTGTTCCTGCAACCTTCGGATGGCATCGTTGTGGCACTGCAGGAGGCCCAGGATGGACATGTCGTCTAAGGAGTGGGAGGGGGAGTTGAAGTGGTTCGTGACTGGGAGGTGCAGTTGTTTGTCGTGAACCAAACGCAGGTGTTTTGCAAAGCGGTCCCCAAGCCTGTCCACCTTTTTAACCCACTTGTTCAACCCATCCATATCCCTCTACAGATACTCCTCAGCACTTGCTTTCCCACCTGTTCGTGTGTCATCCACAGGTGTGGCAGTGGGACATTCACTTACATCATCCGAGTCATTAATACATATTGTAAATAATTGTGGCTCCAGTACTGATCTCAGTGGCACATTGCTAGTTACATCCAGGTTGATATCCTGAAACTCAAACCTGATTAATTGCCCTCTCTGCTTCCAAACAACGCTGCGATATCAGTCGGCGGGGTACCTATAAGATTCCATTCACGCTTCAGGCTGGTGGTCAAATTGGAAACATGCTGGTTTCTTTCTCCTTAGATGCTGCCAGATCCGCTGTGTATTTTCACTGCCTTTCCTTTAGATTTTCTTTTCCAAGAATTTCCCCGGTTTGCTCTCTGTCCTGTTGGTTTTTGCCTGACAGCATTCTATCCTTTTCTGAACTCGGCATAAATCGAAGGCTTGAATAAACACTTCGCCTCAACATGAGGAGTTTATTTCAGCTTGCAGACTGCAGCCAGGGTTCTTGTATCCCTGACCTCTGCACAGCCACTGTGGTATGGGGGTGTGCAAGTGTGGCAGGGGCATGGGGGCATCAGATGAGGAGTAGACTGGGGACTTTCTTCAGTTGAGTGTGCCACAGTCACATTGTCCAGCTGAGTCACTGACACTGGGAGGACACTGTTCCTACGTTTGCAGATGATGCACAGATAGGCGGAAGGACAGGTCGCATTGAGCGTGCAGGGAGGCTGCAGCAGGACTTGGAAAGGCTCGGAGAGTGGGCAAAGAAGCGAAGATAGAATACAATGAGGGAAATTGTGAGGTTGTACACTTTGGTAGGAAGAGTAGAGACATTGACTGTTTTCTCAATGGGGAAAGGCTTCAGAAATCTGAAGCACAAAGGGACCAGTTCAGGATTCTCTTCAGACTCACATGCAGGTTTAGTTGGCGATTGGGAAGGCAAATGCTATGTTAGCATTCATTGGAGAGCAGAGATGTACTGCTGAGGCTGTATAAGGCTTTTGTCAAACCTCACTTGGAATATTGTGAGCAGCTTGTGGCCCTGTATCTAAGGAAAGCTGTGGTGTTGGAGAGGGTCCAGTGGAGGTTTACAAGAATGATGCTGGAAATGAAGGGCCTATCATATGAGGAGCGGTTAAGGGCTCTAGATCTGTACTCAATGGAGATTTAAAGGATGAAGGGGGAATGCATTGAAACCTACAGAATACTGAGAGGTCTGGATAGAGTGCACATGAAGATGTTTCCACAGGGCTGGGAGACTAGGACTTGAGGGAACAGGTGCAGAGTGATGGGACGACCCTTTAGAGCTGAGACGAGGAGGAATTTCTTCAGCCAAAAGGTGGTGAATCTGTGGAACTCATTGCCACAGAGGGCTGTGAATGCCAAGTTATTGAGTGTCTATAAGACAGAGATAGATAGGTAAGGGGATCAAAAGTCGGGGGGGGGAGGGAAGGCAGGGAAATGGAGTTAAGAAACATACCAGCCATGATCGAATGGCAGAGCGGATTTGATGGGCTGAATGACCTAATTCTGCTCCTATTGTCTGATGGTCTTATGGGGTGCTTGGCCTATTTGCTCCCCAGCTGACAGGACATGCTCTCAATGACTGACTTCGTATTGTTCCTTGGCTACAAGATTCACACTCCAAGAACATGCTTCATTCAGAGAATGGGTGGGGGAGTAGGTGGCTGGGGCCGGGGATAGGTGGGGCTGGTGATATTAAAAGAAGCCATGCACCATCTGACACTCTCTCATTCATATTCTGACAGTCAGCAGTCTCCGGGACAGATACTGGGGCTGGACTTGCTTACCCTTTGACCCTTATTCCTGCTGGGTCTCAGAGAGGCAAAAGGCAAACCAGTTTTCTTCCGACACATCGTGTACCCTCACATTAAGCAGTTCACCCCCACTTTCGGATAGAATCATCGATTTTATAACAGAAATAAGTCACTCCACCCACTCTATTGTTAACTTATTTCACAATAAGTCCTGTTCCCCTCCCCTTTCTTGGTTGTAGCAATGTATCAATTTTAAAATTCCCGCCCTCATTTTCAAGTTCGCCAATTACCTTCCATTCCTCTGGAATCTCCTGCAGCCTCACGACCCTTCAAGATATCTGAGCTCCTCTAGTTCTGCTCTCTTCGGCACTTCCCGTTATGGTTGTTCTACATTGGCAGCTGAGCCTTCAGGTGCCTGGGCCCCAAACTCCCAGAATTCCCTCCCTCAACATCTCCACTCCAAGCTCACTCTCCTTCCCTAAGATACACTTTAAAACTCACCTTCTTGCCTTCAAGCTTCTGGCACCTTCGCTTGATATTGCCTCAGCTCTTTGGTAAAATATGTTACTTGATGATAATCCTGTGGAGCACATAACATTAAACTGCACAGTGTCACAGGGTCATAGAGCTGTACAGCACGGAAACAGACCCTTTGGTCCAACTCGTCCATGCTGACCAGACGTCCTAAATTCATCTAGTCTCATTTGCCAGCATTTGGCCCATATCCCTCCAAACCCTTCCTATTCATATACCCATCCGGGTGCCTGTTAAATGTTGTAATTGTACCAACCTCCACCTTTTCTTCTGGCAGCTCATTCCATACACGCACCACCCTCTACATGAAAAATTTGCCTCTTAGGTCCTTTTTATATCTTTCCCCTCTCACCTTAAACCTATGCCCTCTATATTTAGACTCCCCAAGCCTGGGGAAAAGACCTTGACTATTCACCCTATCCATGCCCCTCATGATTTTATAAATTTCTATAAGGTCACCCTTCAGCCTCCAACATTTATAGCCCCAGCCTATTCAGCCTCTCCCTACAGCTCAAACCCTCCAATCCTGGCAACATCCTTGTAAATCTTTTCTGCACCCTTTCAAGTTTCACAACATCTTTCCTATAGCAGGGAGACCAGAACTGAATGCTGTATTCCAAAGGTGGCCTAACCAATGTCCTGCACATGACACCCCAACACCTATACTCAGTGATAGCAGGAACTGCAGATGCTGGAGAATCTGAGATTTTCCTGCTCCTCAGATGCTGCTTGGCCGGATGTGTTCATCCAGGTCCACACCTTGTTACCTATACTTAGTGCACTGACCAATAAAGACAAACGTACCAATCCCTTCTTCATGACTTGATAAACAAAAGTTGTTGCTGTTCCATCTTTGACCGAGTCATCTTCTTCAGCCCAATTGATCTCATTTTTGAACCTTCGTTTGTTTTTCAAAAACACGTTTTAAAACGTCTCCACGTTTTAAAAGGTTATGTCGGATCTGATGTCTCACACCCTTTCTAGATGATTTCCACCAAAACATGACCTTGGGTACCATAGATAGTGATTTGAGATTTGGTTGAGGAAAACTGAACCAGCTGGGAGTCCTTTCCCTGGACAAGGGAGGGCTTGGGGCTGATCCTGACAGCCCTCTAAAACTCGGAAAGGGTTAAATGGAATAGATACATCATCGGGAGATCCGAGGGAGCCAGGGAATTCCCCTCACAACATTCCAAGGACACTTCTGGCAATGAAGATTGATGGTCAGATTGTAAAGAGAGTGGGTGCAGATGGACCTACCTGAGGATGCTGGTGGACACCTCCACAGTCTTAACAATAAACCCCACCTACAGAGTCATCAGCACACTGGATGGACCATTCAGCCCATAAATTAATGCCAGTGGTCTTTAGATTCATAGTCATAGAGTCGTACAGTACGGAAACAGACCCTTCAATCCAATTAGTCCATGCCGCCCATAATCCCAAACTAATCAGTCAGTTCTATTTCGCCGGTTTTCATTCCTCTGCCTCAGTTAGCTTACTTCTCTCAAATGACCATCCAGCATCCTTCCAAAATCATTCATCACCTCTGCTTACATTCAAATTACACAACGAAATGCTTACTTTAATCAGAGAATGAACAACACGTGGAACTCAGTCAGAGATAGTAAGAACTGCCGATACTGGAGTCAGAGATAACACAGTGTGGAGCTGGAGGAACACAGCAGGCCAGGCAGCATCAGAAAAGCAGGAAGGTTGAAAAAGAACCCTTTTTCTGAAGAAGGGTCCCGACCGGAAACGTTAACTTTCCAGCTCCTCTGATGCTGCCTGTCCTGCTGCGTTCCTCCAACTCCACACTATGTTATCTTATATATGTGGAACTCAATGCTGTGCAGAGAGGATGTGGCAAATAGCATTGATGCAGCTGGATGAACACAAAAGGCAGAAAGGTAGGAATACTGCAGCGAGTAACTCACCTCCTGACTTCCCGAAGCCTGCCCACCATCTACAAGGCACAAGCCAGGGCTGTGATGGAATACTCCCCACTTGTCTGGATGGGTGCCGCTCTGACAACACTCAAGAAGCTTGACATCATCTAGGACAAAGCAGTCCCCTCTGGATTGGCACCACATCCACTCCCTCCACCATTGATACTCAGTAGCAGCAGTGTGTCCTGTCTGCAAGGTGCACTGCAGAAATTCACTGAAGATCCTTAGACAGCACCTTCCAAACCCACAGCCACTTCCATTAGAAGCACAAGAGCAGCAGATACATCCCCCTGCAAGTTCCCCTCCAAGCCACTCACCATCCTGACTTGGAAATTTATCGCAGTTCCTTCATTGTCGCTGGGTCACAATCCTTGAATTCCCTTCCTAAGGGCATCGGGGGTCTACCTATAGCACACGGACTGCAACGGTTCAAGAAGGCAGCTCACCACCACCTCCTCAAGGGGCAATTAGGGACAGGCAACAAATATTGACCCAGCCAGTGACATCGATATCCCACATGTGAATAAAAAAATCAAACGATGCATTGTTAAAGTTTATATGAAGCACTAGAATCGCAATAGCCCGGCTGGGTGAGTGTCCTGTTTGTCTACCGTAAATTCTCTTGGGGTGATGTCAAAGGGCTGCTGATTTATTTTACACTGTTTTACAGAGCTCAAACTAGCGCACTGTATTATTAAACTTGTAACCTCTCCCTTTGTTCTTTGGTTGATTATTTTAAATTCATACCCTGTGGTTAAATACTCATCCACTTGGAATCTCTCCGGATTAAAGAACACACAAGAACTCAGTTTTGTGAGAAGCAATACAGAAGTCATCTCTGATACAGAAGTCACCCCTGTTTAACATGTCTGGACTTGCCTCTGACTGTCAGCATAGTACAGCTCTAGACAGCCACTCCTAGTTAGTCTCCTACTGACACGCTAAACTCATAATGTGAATTCCAAATAAAGGCTGCTGATTCCAAACACAGACTGTCAACAGCATGTGTTACTTGAACCCATCTCACTGTTTCTCTAACACCATCCAGTCCACCACAAGTTAGTTTGTTCATAAACCGCTGGGTGTGAATATATCTTATTCTCTCTGGATTTTGACATCTCCGCCTAGGCTAGCTAGCATCCTCAGAGGAGGGCATAATGTTTCAATTACTGTGTTGAACCCAGACAGTCAAGTCCTGGGTATGTTTGACTGCTCATTTTGAGTGTTGACTGTACAGTCTCTTGCCGACTATAACATGGATATTGACTGTGGTCTTGCACTGACTGTGACATGGACTGTAACAGACCAACAAGGACCGTCGCGTCACACTCACAGTAAGAAGCACAGAAAATATCCAGCATTCTGCCCTTTGAGCCTGCTCCACCATTCAATATGATCATGGCTGATCACCCAACTCAGTCCCCTCGTTCCCACTTTCTCCCCGTATCTTTCGATCCCACTAATGCCATGTGCTATATCTGACTCCTTCTTGAAGACTGACTATGTTTTGGCCCCAATCAACCCAGCGTGGAGCTGGAGGAACACAGCAGGTCAGGCAGCGTCAGAGGAGCAGGTGAGTCGACGTTTTGGGTTGGGATCCTTCATCAGGACTGGGGAGGGGGAAGGGGGCTGGGAAATAAATAAAGGGAGGAGGGGTGGGGCTGGGAGAAGGTAGGTGGGATGGCGATGGGTGAATGCAGGTAGGGGGTAGTGGAGATTGGTCAGTGGGAAGGGTGGGGCGGATAGGTGGGGAGGAAGATGGACAGGTTGTGTCAGATCAAGGAGGCGAGAGGGAGGAGGGGTGGGGCTGGGGGGTGGGGAGATCTGCAGTTCTTGCTATCTCTGAAGTTTTGGCCTCAATTGCTCTCTACGGTAGTGAATTCCACGAGCTCACACTCTCCGTAGATCAGTCTCACACTAACTATAAACTGTAGTAGTAGTCGCCAGAGGACAATTAGCAACACTGACATCCCACGTGTGAATAAAAAAATTCAAACGATGCATTGTTATAGTTAAAGTTTATATGGAGCACAAAAGCCCAGCTATGTGATTGGTCTGTTCGTCTACTGCATATTCTGTAGGGTTGATGTCAAAGGGCTGCTGATTTATTTTACACTGTTTTACAAAGCTCAGACTAGCACACTGTATTATTAAACTTGTAACCTCTCCCCTTGTCTTTTAGTTGATTATTTTAAATTCATACCCTGTGGTTAAATACTCATCCATTTGGAATCTCTCCGGTAGTGGTGAGTTTAATCTGAAGGTCACCACACCTCAGGGGAGGGATGAGGTTGTAAAGATGAGACCTTCATGGTAAGCTCAGCCGATAAGGGAATGGAACCCACACTGTAGGCGTCACTCTACCTTAGAGACTAGCCATCCAGCCAACTCCCAATAACTATAATATTGGCTAAAACAGACCAAAACAGCCATAGTGCTCTAAAGACTGTAAAATCAGTCTTGCACAACTGTAACATGACTGTTGCACAGTCCAACACTGACTGTAGTCTCGTACTGACAGTAAGCTCAGTCTTGCACTATAGTAACATGGACATTAACAGTTTAATACTGATTGTTACATGGACAATAACATAGTCTAACACTGACTGTGACATGGACTATAATACAGCCTAACACTGAATGTAACCTCCCACTGACTGTGACCTCCCACTGACTGTAACAGGGCCACACAGCAACAATGGCTTCAGTCTGTAGAATACCTGCATGTGATCCCCCATCTGCCCATGTACACTCGCTGCCTGACAGCACAGTCGGTGAACATGTTGGGACATGCCCACTGCTCTTTGCATTGCTTCGTGCCTTGCATTATCTAATGTCATCGTGGGAAAGCTTGCTGTGGAACCTGGAGTTATAGTTGAAGATACCAGCTGCTTGCTACTCCCTCCCTGGAGACTGCCAGAGTCAGAGATTAATCTCCAGGGCATTGCTCCATCAGAAAGAAACAAGGAGAGAAATTATGTTGGTCTTCACAAAATGACTTCCATTTCCTTCATTTGCACTCAAAGTATCTGAAGTAAGGGAGTTGGGGGAACACATTGACTGACCGTCAAACTCCTTAGTTAGCACCTTCCAAACTCATGACCTCTAAGACAGTAGAGGGGTAGGGAGAACAAGGGTCATATACATTGGGAACACCATCATCTGCAAATTCTCCTCCAAGCCACTCAGCATCTGGACTTGGAAATATGTCACTGCTCCTTCACTGTTGCTGGCTCAAAATCCTGGAATTCCATTCCTAAGGGCATTCCTAGGGTAGATAGACTGCAGTGGTCAAGAAGGCAGCTCAGCACCACCATCTCAAGGGGCAAGTAGGGACGGGCAAGAAATGCTGGCCTGGCCAATGACGCACACATTCCCTGAACAAATACAAGATCTTGAGGGGCCTCGACAGAGTGGATATGAAAGGATGTTTCCTTTTGTGGGAGAGTTTAGAAACAGGGAGGTCACCTTTTAAAAACTGTGGGCTGACCCTTCAAAACAGAGACTGGGCAAAACTTTGTTTTCTCGGTGGGTTTCTGGAACTGTCTTCCTGAAAAGGCGGGCAAGTTTTAAAGGTATTTGTGTTCAGCGAGGAGTGTCAGGGGTAGGTGGGAATGTGGGTTTGAGTTTACAATCGGTTCAGCGACGTTTTATTCAATGATGGTACAGGCTCGAGGGGCCAAATGACCTCTTTCTACTCTTAATGCAAATCCACAGATATTTTAAAAAAGACATATCCAATCATCAAGCACGGAGCATGTTTTGTTTTTGATCGAATGGGGAAGGTGAGTCTTGGTGAGGGAGTGAGGGTCAGATAGCATGGTATGCGATGATGTCTTCGGAGACACATCCAATCAGGGTGGCAAATCTCCAAACCATTTCGAAAAGAGATTACCAGAAGCAACATTTCAGAGGTTGCAATTACAGTCTGTGTGCAAACTGTGTCTTCCCCTCACATCACCAAACCCCAGGCAGACATTTGCACTCTGACCCTGCGAATAATCCAGTTGCCCAATAAACCAGTGGAACCCTGATTCAAGAGACACAGACCCTGGCATTCACCAGCTCCTGATAAATCCCCTCTTGGGTGTTTCTTTCAGTGGTAATTTAGCAGGTAGGCACTTCTGCCTCTGAGGCGGAAGGTTATGGATTCACATCTTAAGGAGGCAGTGCTGAACTGTTTGAGGTCTGCTGGCCTTCAAATGAGACATCATACTCAGACTGCTCTTGCTCCCCACCCCTCTCAGGTGTATACAAAAGAATCCCAACCCCACCCATGGCAATATCTCAGAAAAACACAGAGACATTCTCGGACTTGTCACTCAATTATCACGGCAGATTATCTGGGCATTACCATGCTCGTGCTGGTTGGAACTTGCTATGCACCGATTGACAGCTATGTTCGCTGCACCACCATTGCGATTGTCCTAACTTTCTCTTCAACCAGGCGCGGAGGTGTTGTGCGGTAACGTGGGCAGGTTGAGGATCAGAGATCAGGGGCCAAGCTCCAGGGTCAAAGGTCATGGAGCAAGGTCAGCCACTTTGGCATCGCCATTTTCAGATTGGACCAACCTGGATTTTGGGTGGCCCATTTGTAAATCAGATGTGAGGAGCAACCTGATAGTTTAACACATCAGCTTTCGGTATTATTGTCACTAAGCAGAAGATTGTGGGGACTCGATGTCACAGACAAGGATCATTACCAACAATACCCACAGATGTGTCGGACCTTTACTTTCCAGCATGTGACTTTTTATTTTACAAATGTGACGCATACACTCGAAATCAAGTGGATGTAAATGTAGTCACTGTCGGGTGAGGAACTCTGGAACGTTACACGTGGTCAAAGGTGTCAAAGATCATACGACCATTAGATATTCAAACAGCAGTAGGCCATTCAGCCTATCAAGTCTGTTCTGCCATTCAATGGTTGATCTGACAATCCTCATTCCACTCTCCTGCTTTTTCCCTATAACTCTCGATTCCCTCATTGATTAAAAATCTATCTCAGCCTTGAATATACTTAATGACCCAGTCTTGCCAGCCCTCTGCAGTAAAGAATTCCACAGAATTCACTGCCCACTGAGAGAAGAAATTCCTCCTCATCACTGTTCCAACTTGGCAACCCCTTATTCTGAGATGATGCCCTCTGGTCCTAGACTCTCCAACAAAGGGAAACAACTATTCTGTATCTATCTTGTCAAGTCCCCAAAGAATACTACACTCTGGGGACTGGGACTGGCTATGACTGGGGACATACCGCAGACAACAATGATGTGCCTGTGATACTGTGAGGACAGTCTGGTGACGGTCTTCCTGACGTCAGGCCCCATGCTGCCAATGAAGGATAGTTCCTCCCTCAGGCTGCATGGCTCACAGGCTCCTCATTAGCGAGGCCTGGAATAAACAGGCCTTTCAGAAAGACAGCTCGGCATCAATCAGACTGTCATCGGATTCATCCTTAATCTCGCCTCCATATCTCTCACATACCCAATCCGAGTGTGGATTTCACTTTGTGGAGTCATAAACATTTCAGTGGCAATTCTAGCCCCTTGGCCAGGTCCAGTTCATCTCCTATCATTTGCTCATTCGTCTATTCCAAGCCCCCTCCTTTTCTCCGTGCTGTTCTTCCAAATCACAGTCACCCATTAACACTTTACTGCAGTTTATGCTGCCTTAGTTATGACTAGACTCTCTGACAACTGCTCGTTGTTCTTTTTCATTTCACCATATTCCTCCCTCATTCACTTTTCTTCAATTCTCACTTTCTTTCTTCATTCCACCCATTCCTCATTTTGCCTGCACCTCTTCCTTCTCTCGATTCCTCCCTTCCTTCCATTCCCCCACACCATCTGACCTCTCTTCTAACTCCTGAATTCCCTCAGATCCTATAGCTCTTCCCTCATCACCTCATACTCCACTTCCCTCACTGCATCCAATCTCCTTCTGACGCTGCTTACTTTCCTGACTTCATGGGTCCAGCTCCCTTGATATTGCATAGGTATGTAGGGAGAAAGAGACAGGTGGAGACAAATGTACAGATAGAAATGGGGGAATGCATAATAGGGAACAAAGAGATGGCTGAGGAACTGAATACATACTTTGGTTCTGTCTTCACAAAACAGGAAACCAATCAGACATCAGAAATGTTGGAAACCGCAAGATTCTGAGAGAGGGAAGAGTTGAAGGAGATCAATATTAGTATAGAGATGGTGCTGGAAAAATTGATAGGCTTGAAGGTGGATAAATCCCCAGGGCCTGATAATCTACCTTCAAGAGTACTTAAGGGAGTAGCTCTAGAAATAGTGGATGCGTTGGTCGTCATCTTCCAGGATTCTATAGACTCTGGAACAGTCCCTGCTGATTGGAGGGTGGCGCATGTCACTCCAATGTTCAAAAAGGGAAGTAGAGAGAAAACCGGGAATAATAGACCGGTTAGCCTAACACCCGTAGTGGGGAAAATTTTCGAATCTGTTGTCAAGGATTTTGTAACAGTGCATTTAGAAAGGAGTGGCAGCCTAAGACAGTCAGCATGGATTTATGAAGGGGAAATCATGCTTGATGAATCTGTTGAAATTCAATGAAGATGTATATAGTAGAGTTGACCGGGGGAGCCAGTCAATTTGGTATATTTGGACTTTCAGAAAGCGTTTGAGAAAGTCCCACAAAAGAGATTAATGCGCAAGATTAAAGCTTATAGGATTGGGGGAAGTGTATTGAGATGGATAGGAAACTGGTTGGCAGTGAGGAAACAAAGAGTAAGAATTAATGGGTACCTTTCAAATTGGCAGGCAGTTATTATTCGAGTGCCACAGGGATCGGTGCTGGGACCCCAGCTATTCACAATAAATATTAATGATTTGGATGAGGGAACAAAATATAACATCTCAAAGTTTGCAGATGATACCAAGTTGGATGGGAGGGTGAACTGTGACGAGGATGCAGAGATCCTTCAGCATGATCTGGACAGGTTGGGTGATTGGGCAAATCAATGGCAGATGCAGAATAATTTGGATAAATATGAGGCCGTTCACTTTGGGAGCAAAAACAAGAAAGCAGATTACTACCTGAATGGTTGAGCTTCCAACTCAAGAGCCTGATCCTGCTTTCTCCCCACAACCTTTGATCCCATTTGCCCAAGTGCTATAACTAGTCGCCCCTTGAATACATTCAATGTTTTGGCATCAACTACTTTCTGTGGTAATGAATTCCACAGGCTCACCACTCTTTTGGAGAGGGGAGTGTGCAGCGGGACCTGGCTGTCCTTGTGCACCAGTCGCTGAAGGTAAGCTTGCAGGTGCAGCAGGCGGTAAAGAAGGCAAATGGTATGTTGGCCTTCATTGCGAGAGGTTTTGAGTACAGGAGCAGGGATGTGTTGTTGCAGTTATACAGGGCCTTGGTGAGACCATACCTGGAATATTGTGTGCAGTTCTGGTCTCCTTTTCTAAGGAAGGATGCTCTTGCTCCCGAGGGAGTACAGCGAAGGTTTACCAGGCTGATTGCAGGGATGGCGGATTCTGACGTATGAGGAGAGATTGACTAAGTTGGGATTGTTTTCGCTGGAGTTCAGACAAATGAGGGAGGAGCTCACAGAGACTTATAAAGGTCTAACAGGACTGGGCAGAGTAGATGCAGGGAGGATGTTCCCGATGGTGGGTGTGTCCAGAACCAGGGGTCACAGTATGAGAACCTGGGGTGGATGATTTAGAACAAAGAGTGGTGAGCCTGTGGAATCCATTACCACAGGAAGTAGACTAGATATGGCTCCTGGAGTGAATGGAATCAAATGTTATGGGGTGGAAGCAGGATTAGGCTATTGAGTTGGATGATAAGTCATGAAGAATGGTGGAGCAGGCTCGAAGGGCTGAATGGCCTCCTACAGCTCCTATTTTCTATGTTTCTATGCTTCTAAACATCATGGCCTGTACGTGCTTTCTCAAATTCTCCTGCAAATTTCCTCACCAGACCAAGGATGTCCACAGTTCCCTTGCCATCGTAGGCTGGTTCCACTCCTCCACCACTCTGGTTTTCTCCTCATTAGGAGTAACAGCTTTCCTCAGTAACAACATTAGCACTTCTCTGATTTATCTTAGAGTTAGACTGTGACATGCAAGCCAAGACAGAGTGTGGTCTTGCAAAAGTCTCCTTGAATGTTGAGCTGAAGGTGAGTATACTATACAGGGATATCTGGAAATTAATTTCATTGAAAGCTTTATCGATCACATGCATGAATGTGTCAAGGACATTGCAGAGCCCTAATGGTATTCCTGTGTGTTTGTAAAAAGTCCCCTGCTGCCCATCCAGAATGTAGTCTTTTCAATAAAATAAGAGATTTTCCAGGGCAGTTCTGAGGAAAGGGAATGGGACTGAAAACATTAACTCTGATTTCTCTCTCCAAAAATGCAGCCAAACCTGCTGAGATTTTCCAGCAATTTCTGTTTTCAGTGCCTTGTTGAGAGTTGGGTAACTGGTCATAGCCGTGGGCCAAATTGAGAGATTGCACCTTAGAGAATTTGCAGTTGTTCCAAAATCCTGAATAAATGTCCTGAAGAGACATTGCATTGAGTGGCCAATAAGTGAATCAGATCCTCAGTTTTCTGTCCTTCTTCCTCATGAGCTCTATGCAGGAGGTGTACGGATTCTCAGATAACCCCTCTTTCCAAAGATTTCATCCCCGACTTCCTCCCAGTGATGGCGTGGGTCTATTTGTGAGGTATGTCAACTCATTGGTCATCTCTAGTCACAGTCCTGTCGCTCACTGGGTTCCAATGTCATCATCGTCGTCATCAACATCATCATCGTCACTGATCGTCATCTGCGTTGATGGATCCTCTGGGTCTCCTCCAGGTCACCAATATCCATCTTTGAGATGTGGGTTGAGATGTCTCCTCCAGTCAGTGCACTGTCCACACCACAGGGAGAGTTAAGGACATCTCTAGGGGGGTCTTGGTTGAATGTAAACAACTTTGTCTCTGAAATCATTAATCTGCACGGGTATCATAGAATCATAGGATCCCTGTGAGGTATCCAGCCTAATAAGTTTGCTCCGAACCCCTGAAGAGCATCCCAACCCACCACCCTATCCCCATTACCCCACATACCCTGGGGTACATTGACCCTTTTCACCCACAATGATGAGGGCAGCTCCCAGACTTGCACCAACTGTTGTGACACACGTCTCTCCAGCAAGGCCCGATGTTGACCAGTTGGAGATGGTTGCTGTGAGGCTCCAGTGATGGCGTTGATGGGTAAAGGGATCAGACTGATTTCCCTGTACAGACTGAGATGAGTGAGGAGCAAGATCAAACACTCCTGACCCCCCATCTGCCAAACCCATAACGTCCTGCTCATAGCAGCCACCATAGCTGCTTCCTAAGGAAGCCCTGATATCTGTTAACACCAACACAATGGGGAAGATATCATTTTATTGGAGGCAATTCAGAGAAGGTTCACTAGAATGATCCCTGGTATGGAGGGATTGTCTTATGAGAAAAGACTAATCAGGTTGGGACTCTATTCACTGCAGTTTAGAAAAATGGAGCAAGGTGTTATCTGTACACCTTCCCTATAGTCCTCATGAGGAAGAAAGACAGAAAACTGAGGATCTGAGTGACTTACTGGCCACTCAACGCAAGTTCAGGACATTTGTCTAGGATTGTGGAAGCTTCGGATCTCATTGAAGCATATCAGATTCTGAAGGTACTTAACGGGATCAATGCTGCAAGGATGTTTCCCCTCAAGGGAGAGTCTACGACCCGAGGGCGTAGTCTCAGAGTAAAGGGGCACCAATTTAAGACTGAGCTGAGAAGGAATTTCTTCTCTCAGAGGGTTGAGGGTCTTTGGAAGTCCTAGCCACAGAGAGTGTGTGTGTGTGTGTGTGTGTGTGTGTGTGTGTGTGTGTGTGTGTGAAGAATTCTTGATGACTTGAGGTTTGAAGGGTTATGGGAAAGGGCAGGAAATTGGATGCAAGGAATGTTGATTCAAGGCAGCACAGCAAGCTCGAGGGGCTGAATGGCCTACTCCTGCTCCTATTTATTATGGTCTATTTGCAACTTCCTTCCTTACCCTGGTGTATCCATGGTGACTGAGGACAAATGGGCAGAGCTCAAAGTGAACTTTGCCCCCACTCATTCCCCGAACTTTGCCCCTCTATCCCAGATCACTGCCCCACTCCCAGAATATTGGCATTAAAAGTTAAGCTCCTGTTAAGTTGCTGCAAGTCAGAAGAAAACACATTGGAAAAATAACAGAAACTGTGTACATTTTTCCTCAAACTGATGACAAAGTTTTTTTAGCAAAGGTACTGAAGATGAGGCATGTTTGAGTGAATATTGGAAGTGGGTAATGGGAAACATAGAACAGTGTGGGAAGGACAGTAATCACCAAGGTGAGGTACAGAGCAACCACTGGAACACAGGAGGCTATTCAGCCCCTCAAACCTGTTCTGTCACTCATTGACAGCCTGGGTGATCTGGATCTTAACTCCATTTGCCTGTCCTGCTCCCATTAACCTGAATACCTTCTCCCAACAAAAACCTGTCAATCACCATTTCTGAACGAGAAAGCTATCCCCAGTGTGTAGGTGGAGAAAGTTCCTGGTTTCCCTTCATGTGAAGACCATACTTCCTGATTTCAGCCTGGAGTGCACAGTAACATTCCGGATTTCCCCAGCAACTGAAATTACTCCTTTATGGATGTCCCATTGTCAACACCCTCTAAGGGGGGCACATCCCAGTCTCCCACTGTTAGGGGAAAGAAAGCTGAGCACACACACATTCACTCTCACACACACACACACACACACACACATATTCTCACACAGATAGACACACTCACACACACACACAAACACATACAAACACACACACACAAACACACATTCTCACAGACAGACAGACAGACACACACACACACTTTCACTCACACATTCTCGCACAGACACACGCACTCACACACAGACACAAGCTCTCACACAGACACACACATTCTCACACAGATAGACACACACACAGACACACACTCTTACACAGACATACACACACATTCTCACACAGACACACGCTCTTACACAGGCACACACACTCATGCGCACACACACACACACACACACATACACTTTCACGCACACATTCTCGCACAGACACATGCACTCACACACAGACACAAGCTCTCACATGGGCTCAAACACACACACACTCACATGCACTCACAAACACACGTGCAAACACGCGCACACACAGACACACACACACACACACACACACAAACAGACACATCACACACAGGCTCCAAACTACCCCAGCCAATAGGCACCTGGCAGATATCTCAAAAAACACACACGGACACAGGTTACCTATAAAAAAACCATACAGACCACTTAAAGGTATGCACGCAAATCAAAAACACAGGCACATATACACACATTGCTTGTGCAATGTTTGTGCAGAATAGGTGACATGTTGTGCCTTTGTTTGGGTGAGGGTTTGTGTCTGTATGGACTCTATCTGTGTGTTGTGTCTGGTTGTGTGGAGTATGCGCCTGTGTGTAAGTGTACAGTGTGTGGGTTTGTGTTTTGTGTGCTTGTCGGGTGTGTGCATATTATGGTGTGTGTGTCTGTGTAAATGTATGTGTGTATGTTATGGTGTATATGTGTGTGTGTGTGTGTGTGTGTGTGTGTGTGTTATGTGCCTGTATGTGCGTGCCTGTGGGTGTTTGTGTATATCTGTGCATGTATGTGTGTTGTGTCTGTTTGTGTGTGACTATATTGTGTATTTTATGTGTCTGTGTGTGTGTACGTTGTGTGTGCGCCCATGGGTGTTTGTATGTATCTGTGAGTGTGTGTGAGTGTGAGGCAACAAATAACAGCAATGTATATTTCTGTGATAGAAAGAGAGAGTGGGAACTGCCGATGCTGGAGAATCTGAGATAACAAGGTGTGAAGCTGATGCACACAGCAGGCCAAGCAGCATCAGAGGAGCAGGAAAGCTTGATGTTTCGGGTCTGGACCCTTCTTCAAAAAATCTGTTTCTGAAAGACTTTTTGCACTATAACGTGTCATAGAGGACTCTACAGGACCATTTTAACCTAACATTAAACACTGACTTGCATTGGGAGATTTCAGGAGAGATGACAAAAAGCCTGTCAAAGAGGTAGGTTTCAAGGAACTGTAAACTCAGAAAGAGAGATGCACAGTCCACAGGAGGAATTCCAGGGTCTAGGCATTTGAGGACACAGCCACCAGATTGGAACAGTTAAAATCAGGAAGCTCATCAGGAACAAAATTCGAGGAGAGGTAATGTTGCAGAGAGTCCTGGGGAAGGAGGAACTTACAGAAATAGGGAGGCCGTGAAGTGGATTTAAAGTCAGGGTGAGAACTTTAATATTGAGGCTTTGCTTAGGAGGGAGCCCAGTGTAGGTCAGTGGGCACAGGGAGTACAGATGAGGACATGGGCAGCAGAGGTGACTTTAAATTAACAGAGAATAGAACTTGGGAGATCAGGCAGAACTGTGTTGGAAAAGTCGAGCCTGGAGATAGCAAAGGCATGGGTGAGGTCTTCAGCAGTGAATGATCCAAGGCAGTGCTGAGTCAGGTGATGTTTCAGAGCTGCAAATGGTTGGTGTGAGCGTCAGCACAGACATGTGGTCAGAATCTTATCTTGGGGTCAAGTCAAGACAGCAAGCTCACGAGAATGTACATACGTTGGAAAACATGGGCAGCATAGTGGTTAGCACTTCTGCCTCACAGCACCAGAGAGCATGATTGTGCAAGAGAGAGTGTGTGAGAGAGAGTTTGAGTGAGTGAATGATAGAGTGTGTATGAGATAGTGAGAGTGTGAGAGAGTATGATTGTGTGAGAGAGAGCATGTGTGAGAGAGAGTTTGAGCAAGTGAATGATAGAGTGTGTGCGACTGTCTGTGTGGAGTTTGCACATTCTCCCCGTGTCTGCGTGGGTTTCCTCCGGGTGCTCTTGTTTCCTCCCACAATCCAAAAATGCGCAGGGTAGGTTGGATTAGCCGTGGGAGATGCAGGGTTATTGGGGTAGGGTGGGGGTTTTGGTCTGGGTGGGATGCTCTTTGGAGGGTCTGTACAGATTTGATGGGCCAAATAGCCTCCTTCTACACTACATAGATTAAGAGCAGGAGCAGGCCGTTGAAAAATCATGCTTACCTGATTGTGGCCTCAGTTCTGTGCCACACCCTCTCCCTATTACTTGACTCTCTTGTTAGTCAGGAATTTATTCACTTCTGCCTGGAAAATATTCAAAGACCTCCACTGCTCTCAGAGGAAGACAGTTCCAAAGATCCAAGACGCTCATAATGAAAAAACAAATCTGCTTATCTCCATCTGAAATTATTAAACTGTTGTCCCTTGGTTCTAGTCTCTCCCACAAGAGGTAACATTCCCTCAGTGTCCACCCTGGCAAGTCCCCTTTGGATTTTATCTGTTTCAATAAGGTCACCTCTCATTCTTCTCAATTCCCATGGGTACAGTCCCAACACAGGCAAGTACCACACACAGGCTAACCAACAACCACACGCAACTACACACACACACACAGACCACACACAGTGTACACACACACACACACTGTTCCCTTGGACCATGTGTATTATCCCCCTTTTCGTTGGGAGACTGAGAGTCAGCTCTACTGCATAGGATTTCAACTAACAGAGGGTTTTACCAAATGATGGAGCTGGCATTTACCCAGGATGGGGAATCTGTAGCTGATTTTCTGAGCTGGAATGTGTCATGTGGCAAGAATTGCTGGAGCTGCATTCCTTATCCCCCGCCCTTCTCCGCCAACCATCGAATTCACTGGGAAGAGCTTCCTGTGTGTCTGTCCAACTTCAGAAGTGGCAGTGAAACAGCAACCTGGGGGGGAATGAAACCAGTATCAGTGCAGGCAGCTCCAAATCCTGGGAATTCCAAGGGAATGTGTTTGTGAGAGAGTGTGTGTGAGAGAGGGAATGTGTGTGTGAGAGTGTGCAAGAGACTGAGAGAGAGAGTGTGTATGAATGAGACAGTGTGTGTGAGAGAATGTGAGAGAGTTTGTGTGAGTGTGTGAGTATATGTGAATGTGTGAGAGATTGTGAGTGAGTATGAGTGAGAAATTATGTGTGTGAGTGAATGTGTGTGTGAGTGAGTGTGTTAGAATATGTGTGTGAGAGTGAGTACTAGACTGTCTGTGTGTGAGTGTGAGAGAGTGTGTGTGAGTGAGAGTGTGTGTGAGAGAGTGTGAGACTGAGAGAGAGAGTGTGTGTGATTGAATAAGAGAGTGTGTGAGAGTGAATACTAGACTGTGTGTGAGTGAGAGTGTGAGAGAGTATGATTGTGTGAGGGAGTGTGTGTGTGAGAATTTGAGTGAGTGAGTGAATGATAGAGTGTATGTGAGAGTGTGTGAGAGTGTGTGTGTGTGAGAGCGACAGTGTGCATTAGTGCGCATGAATGAGAGAGGGTGTGTGTGTGTGTGTTTGTGTGTGTGAGACAGAGAATGAGTTTGTGAGAGAGTTCGTTTGTGAGAGTTTAAGTGTGTCTATGGTATGTGTGTGCTATTTAACCACAAGGGCCATCACAATCCTCTTCTCACCCGTTCCTTCAGTGAGGTACCTGGTTGGTAATAATCAGTGACAGCAAATCTGGATTTCAGTTTAAAGCCTGGATCTGTCACAATTCCCTCTGGAAAAGCAAGTATTTGGACATTGCATGATATTGTGCAGTGAAGGTTCTTTGAGGCCTTTCTGGTCTGGTGATGTGTAAATCTTGCCAACTTATGATTGTCACACAGAAAGCAGAATATTTCAGACAGTGATAGAAGGTACTGCCGATGCTGGAGAATCTGAGATAACACGGTGTAGAGCTTGATGAACACAGCAGGCCAAGCAGCATCAGAGGAGCAGGAAAGCTGACGTTTCGGGTCGAGACCCTTCTTCAGAAAACTTTTTGGCTGCTTGGCCTGTTGCGTTCATCCAGCTTTACACCGTGTTATCTCATATTTCAGACAGTAATGAGCATGCCGCTCTAAAACCAGTCTGCTGGGAGGGAAAGAGACAAAGATTGGTTCATCTACTTTGGGAACACAGCACTGTCAATGGGAGCTGATACTGGAGATAGCAGACCAGAGGGAATCCTTCTCTGTTACCTGTAGTGTGCTGAACATGGACAGGGACTGACATTGACACATTGACATGGACAGGACCAGGAAAGGATAACTCCTTGAATGTACTGATTTAGCTATTCATCACCAGAAAATCAGAAGAATTAGGAGTAGGGTCAGGCCATCCAGTCCTTCAAACCTGCTCTGCCATTCCATAAGAATATGGCTGATCTGATTCTGGTCTCAATTCTGGTTTCCTGTCTGCCCCCCCTCCCCCATAACCTGTAACTCCCCAGTCAATCAGAAATCTGTCTAATTCACTCATGTGTACACTCCATGTCCAGTCGCTATGGAGGATAATTCCAAACACGAACAAGCCACTGAGAGAAGAAATTCTTCCTCATCTCTGCTTTAATTAGGAGACCACTTATTTCTAAAGGTATATCCTGTTCGCTGTCTCTGTCCTTTCTTGAATAACGATGTTATGGTTGTGGTTTTCCAATCCTCTCTGGTTATCAGAATCTAGGGAACTTGGTAAATTACAACCAATGCATCCACTATCTGTGCACTTATCCAGAAGAGATCCACCTATCTCTTTTAAGATACCAGGATTTGTCAACCTTTAATCCCGTTCTTTTTCCCATTACGTTTTCTCGAGTGATCATACTTCTTTCAGGTTCCTCTCTCCCTTTTGCCTCTTGATTTCCTATTGATCTTCAAATGCTTATTCTTTCGTCATTTTTTCCCAGTCTTCTGACATACCTTTGCACCAAGAAACGATACCATCCTAAACTTCCTCAGTTAGTGCATTCTTCCAGTAGGGTCTACCTCGATGGAAAATAGCAATTAGATCCATTATAAATGGATAATATGAAATATCTCCTTAGACGCCTGTCTGCCTACATCTCTACTGTCTTACCTTTTGACCTATTTACCCAATATACTTCAGCCAACTCCATTTTCATTCCTTTGCCATAGCCATTTATTTATATTTAAGATTCTAGTTTCAGGCCCACATTGTTCACTCTCAAACTGAATGCGAAATGTTATCACAGTATGATTACTCTTGCCAAGATGATGCTTTGCCTCTCCTATTTTACAGATCTAAACTAGCCTGTTTGGGTCGGTTGGTGCAATATTTTAAAGAAATTATTCCAAAGACATGCTGTAATCTCAGCCTCAAGGTTAGGTTTGTCAAGTTGACACATTCAAACTACTTATGAAGATTAAAATCTCTCTCGATTATTAAAGCACATTTCTTACAAGCTCCCATTATTTCTTGTGTACTTGTCCTACTTTCATAGGCCCACCAGTGACTTATTTTGCTGTTTCTTGTCTTCACTCAAAGTGATCCTATTATTTCAGCCTCCAACCATGTTAATTTCTCACTGTCGCACTGATCCAATCCATTACTAACAGAGTTATCTATGCCCCCTTTTCCTTTCTTGTGGAAATGTCAAATACCTCGGACCAATCAGATTCCAGCCGCGACAATTCTACAACCACATCTCCAAGTGGGCTACCACACTCACTTACATCTATTTATGCTATCCATTTATTCATCCTGTTACAATATGTACATTCAGATACAGAACCTTAAATTCTATCTTTTTGACCATTCTTCCCTGCTCTGACTCAAATTTAGAGACATAGAGTCATACAGCACAGAAACAGACCCTTCAGACTAACTCATCCATGCCAACCAGATATCCTAAATTAATCTGGTCCCATTTGCCAGCATTTGGCCCGTATCCCTCTAAACCCTTCCTATTCATGTACCCATCCAGATGCCTTTTCAATGTTGTAATTGTACCAGCCTCCACCACTTCCTCTGGCAGCTCATTCTGTACATGCACCACCCTCTTGTCACTTTTGTCACTAGTTGGTTCCACTCACTCCTCTTATAGCTCTGCTATATCCTAGTGCCCCCAGAAGAGGGTCTTCATCCAAGTGGAACATTCCTGCAGAACTTGCTTAGCCAAGTTCATGACAGCCATGATGACATCGATCCCCAGAGACACCTTTGTTTGAATCCATTAATAAATCTCATTGAACAGCCTGGCTGGCTCTGACAAAATTGAGGTATAGCAGCAGAATTATCCAATTCGCAACCTCGATGCTAGCCATCCCTTCAGGTTTTCTGTCCTTTTTAACAGTGTTACGTGCACAGCGTCTTGTAAATGTATCTCTTCTGTTGTTCTTCTTGGACTTTGCCCACACAGTTCCTGTATCTTAACTTCCTTCCTTTTGATACTGGTCCCAAGACAAGGGTCACAAGGGTCAACCATTATTTTCTGGCGATCCAAAAAAGTTACAATATTATGGATAGAAACATTTATAAGAACAATGATAGGTTCCCCTGTTATTTTGTAATTGAGACCATTCAGCCCATTATAGCTGCACTGAGTCTCTAAGCATTTTTGACTTAGTTCCATTTTCCTGCCTCTTCCCTCTCACCGTGCACGTTATTTCTATTTAAATAACCATCTATTGCCCTCTTGAATGCCTGCCTGCCTCCAATACACTTGCAGGCAGTGTACTCCAGACTCTAAATACTCGCCGTGTTTAAAAAAAAAGTAATTTCTCACCTCGCAATTGCTTCTTTCACAAAACATTTTAAAACTGTACCCCTGGTTCTCGATCCTTTTCTGAGTGGGAACGGATTGTCTCTATGCGCTCTGCCCTGAAGACTCATGGTTTTAAAAACATCTCTCAAATCTCCTGCCCCCCTTTTTCTCTCTAAGGAGAATAGACCCAATGTTTCTCGTTCAAAAGAACGTTTCAAAGAAATGACCAGCCTTCCATCCCCACCTGTGCTTTGACTCACTTGTCGCTGAAACTCATCAGCTGCTAAATTCCAGACTTCGATATTCCTGTGCAGTCATAGCTAGCCCCCTACCCCCAACCTCATTCTGTCCTCATTCAAAACCAGGTCCCAAATCTAGTGGCCAGCAGATTGTAACAGGTGCCATTTAATGCAGACACAGAGGACGTATATTGTAAAGAGGAGGCTGCTCATCCCTTATGACCCATGATCTTGACCATGGTGGCAATATAGGCCTGGTATCTGACACCCTAGAGGTTGATTAAAGCCTCGGGGCTAATAAGAGGCAGAGTGAAGTATCTTCCACGCCAATATTGTGGATGGTGAGTCATGACTCTGGGAAGAGGATGGATTTGTTACCCATAGCGGGGAGTCATTGATGAAGCAAGGTTGGGCCTAGGACACTATCCTGAGGAACTCAAGTGCTCTCGTGGTGTGGCGGTTGTGTCACCACCTCTGAGCCAGGTAACCCTGGTTCAAGTTTCACCTGCTCCAGAAATACCTAATAACATCTCTGAGCAGGTTTATTAAAAGTATCAACCATGAGGAACTCCTGCAAAGATGCCCTGGAGCTGAGATGGTTGAGCAACAACCATCTTGCTGTGTGCCAGTACGACTCCAACCAGAAGAGAGATTGTTATTCCCAATTATCCATGGCCCAGTTTTGCTAAGGGCTCCTCAATGTTACACTCCGTTAAATGCTGTCACACTTGCCTTTGTTAAATGTCACTTGATAACACTTCTGTCAACATCTTCAATTATTGAGTGTAGGCCTGATGGGGCAAACGGGATTTGTGCTGCTTTTTGTAGACAGGGCATGCTCAGGCATTTTTAACTTTATGGAAGATGCTCAGGTCATAGAACAGCTGTAGAACAGTTTGGTTCAGAAAGTGAGTATCTCCCGTAGTTTGCAAGTACGCGGCCCTCAGCACCACAGCTAGGATGCTGTTGGACGCCATGATCTTTGCTGTATCTTGTGTACTCTGCTTCATGTCACAATTTTCCTCTTTCCCTATCTCTGGTCCGTCGCCCATCCCTGGTGTTCTTTTCCCAGCATTTGGCAATCATACCTTCAACTATGGAAATCCCAGTTCCAGAACTGTCTCCAAACTTCTCCTTCTTCCTATAATCCTATCCTTTGAAGCACCATGGGACACCTTATTGTGCTAAAATTGCTATTTAAATGCTCACCATTGGCCCTTCCCTTCAGCCACCTATCAATTTACTGCTGGCTCATCGCTTGCTGCCCTCCCATGGTGGCTTACTGGTTAGCATTACTGCCTCCCAGCGCCGGGGACCCAGGTTCAATTCCACCCTTGGGTGCTTTTCTGTGTGGAGTTTGCACATTCTTCCTGTGTCTGCATGGGTTGCTTTGGGTGCTCCAGCTTCCTGCCAAGTCCAAAGTTCTGCAGGTTAAGGTAAATTGCCCATAGTGTCCAGATATGTGCAGGCTAGGGGGATTACAGGGTTGGGTCTGGGTGGGATGATCTTCAGAGGGTCAGTGTGCACTCGATGGGCCAAACAGGCCTGCTTCCACACTATGATCCTAAGGTCAGTTTTCAGACACAGAAAGGAAGAGTAGTTATTGCAGGAAATCATGGTCTGGGAGATCATGAAATAGAGAACAAAAAGCTTTGTAATACACTTGTAACAACTCACCCAGTTGTATTTTACAGCAGAATAACGTGGCAACTAGACTTGGGTCAGGGAAGTTCCAAAAACATCAGGATCAATACAGAAGAGAATGTTTGTGATGTTATACCCAAAGCTACTGCCTGATAAGGAGGTAGCAAACTAACCACCTAACATTTGGCCTCTACTTCACCAGGGCTGAGAGATCAATTCCTCTTGTACAAGACAGAAAGGTTCAAGACCCACCCAGAGACAGTTCACACCAAAATCTTCCAATGCAGCGCTCAAGGGAGTGCCACACTGCCAAGATTTAGATAAGACATTAATGCTACCCTGTGTTCTGATATGGACACACAAGATCCCAGTCTGTTATTCTAAGAGAAGAGAAGTTCACTCTATTGTCCGGGCCACTTTGTTTCCCCCAGCTAATGCTAAAACTCTGGTCACTCTCATCAGGGACTTTTGGGTCATACAGCATGGAAACAGACCCTTCGGTCCAATCAGTCCAAGCAGACCATAATCCCAAACTAAATTAGTCCCATCCACCTGCGCTTGGCTCATATCCCTCCAAACATTTCTTATTCATGAACTTACCTAAATGTCTTTGAAACATTGTAACTGTACCTGCATCCACCACTTCCTCTGGAAGTCCATTCCATGGACGAACCACTCTCTGTGTAAAATAAGTTTCCCCTATGTCTTTTTTCAAATCTTTCTCCTCTCCCTTAAAAATATGTCCCATAGACTAGAAATCCCCCACCATGGGGAAAAGACACCTGCCGTTCACCTAATCTTTACCCATCAGGATTTAATAAACAGAAGTTGCTGGGAAAGCTCAGCAGGTCTGACAGCATCTGTGAAGGAAAAAAGAGAGTTAACGTTTCGGGCCCGGTGACCCTTCCTCAGAACTGGAACAGTTCCTCTACATCGGGGAAATCAAGCGAAGGCTTGCGGACCGCTTTGCGGAACACCTACGCTCAGTTCGCAACAAACGACTGCACCTCCCAGTCGCAAACCATTTCAACACCCCCTCCCACTCCTTAGACGACATGTCCATCCTGGGCCTCCTGCAGTGCCACAACGAATGCCACCCGAAGGCTGCAGAAACAACACCTCATATTTTGCTTGGGAACCCTGCAGCCTTCACAAGCTTCAAAATCGCCCTTCTCCCGACCACATCCCAAAACCAGCCCAGCTCGTCCCTGCCTCCCTAACCTGTCCTTCCTCCCATCTATCCACTCCTCCCACCTCAAGCCCCACCCCCATCTCCTACCTGCCAGCCTCATCCATCCCCCTTGACCTGTCTGCCCTCCCTGGACTGACCTATCCCCTCCCTAACTCCCCACCTACACTCATCTTTACTGGCTCCATCCCTGCCTCTTTGACCTGTCCGTCTCCTCTCCACCTATCTTCTCCTTTATCCATCTTCTATCCGCCTCCCCCTCTCTCCCTGTTTATTTCAGAATCCCCTTCCCCTCCCCCATTTCTGAAGAAGGGTCTAGGGCCGAAACGTCAGCTTTCCTGCTCCTCTGATGCTGCTTGGCCTGCTGTGTTCATCCAGCTCTACACCTTGTTATCTCAGTTCTGAGGAAGGGTCACTGGACCGGAAACGTTAACTCTGTTTTTTCCTTCACAGATGCTGCCAGACCTGCTGAGCTTTTCCAACAGCTTCTGTTTTCGTTCCTGATTTACAGCATCGGCAGTTCTTTTGGTTTTTATTTTATTAACGTCTATGAGGTCACGTTTCAATCTCGTACACTCCAGTGAAAAAAGTCCCAGTCTCTCCTTATAACTCAAACCCTCCATTCCTGGCAACATCCTGGTAAAGCTCTTCTCAACCCTCTCCAGCTCAATAATATCCTTCCTATAGCAGGGTGACCAGAACCGGACACAATACTCCAGAAGAGGCCTCAAGTAGAAGTTCTGAAAAGAGCAAGAAAAGGCAAGTTTGTTTTTTTTTTCATTCCCCTCTTTATCTCTTAACTGCAAGCTAGCTGAGATACCGAGAGTACAGCACTTTGGTCTGAGAAAGGAACACTTGTATTTTATCTGGTGCCACCTTTCGTGTAGAATGGCAGCTGATGGAACGAGTCACTCAGATCTAGAATCAGATACTTGGGGCTTTCTGACAAGGCACATGGAACATGAACACAAGTCTGCGCTTTGTATTTGAAGCAACTGGGCAATGACAGCTTCAGGAGCAATCAACATCTACAAACCTCTTTTTTTTTGGCATCTATCTAGTTTACTGAGTGTCATGTAGCAACATAGTAGCTGGTTCTCTACGCCACATGAACCTGTATACCAGCTCCCTGACAATCGTACTGCATCCAGCTGGGCAGTGTAATAGGAATCCTCCAGACATCACTGGAAAGTCTAGTACATACCAACATTGGCACTGTGCTGCATATCCTCAATTGCACCTTGGACAATCATCAGATGTAGCAATAGTTGAAATAAAACAAAGATCCAAAACTGAGTGAGGGCCACTGGACCCTAAACATTAAATCAGCTTTCTCTCTACAGATGCTGCCAGGCCTGCTGAGTTTCTCCAGCCATTTCTGATTCTTTTGAAAGCAATGCTTGGGTACCACCAAGAGGCCAACAGCACAGGATCTTTGCTTAGTGCTGGAAGGAAGGGCGAATTCTATAGCAGCACCTGACGTGGGCCTGAACTGAAAACAAAAGATGCTGGAGATCAGTGAGGGTCAAGCAGCATCAGTGGAGAGAGGGCAAGCTAACGTTTCAAGTCTAGATGACTCTTCATCAGAGCTGACAGGAAGTGTGTTGGCTCTAATGAAGGGCCAACTAGACTCGAAACGCTAGCTTTCTCTCTCTCTGTCCTTGGATACTACCTGACCTGCTCCAGCATCTTTGGTTTTCAGTACAGATTCCAGCATCTGCAGTAAGTTGCTCCTGATGTGGACCTGACAATTAGGTAATGTTCCCAGAGCTCCACAGGACTGAAGGGCTGCTGTCTCATTAGAGATGACCACCGGTGAGGGTCACCACATCTCAGATGAGGGGAAGAGATGAGGAGAGCCCTTCATGGTAACTTCAGCCAGTACAGGAATTGTGGTTATGCTGTTGGCATCCCTCTGCATTGCAAACCAGCCACCCAGCCAATATGGACAGTTTGGGTAGTGGTGGGATGGTACATGAGTATGGTTCACTTACCTTTCCTTTGTTCTGAAGCAATCACCGATATGACCCTGAGCTTTGAGACATTCCCAGCAATTGTCTACTTTCTTAGTGCTTGTGACTGCTCTGTGTATCCAATTTGCTCTGACCCTGAGCCCAGACTAGTTCAGTGCAGCCTATCCCTAACCCTACCTTAATTTACTCAAGTTTTTATTTGCCGCAGGGTGTGGGCGGTGCTGGCTAGACCAGCATTTATTGCCAATTCTCCAAAGCCCTCAGTAAGGTGGCTTTCTTGAACCACTGCAGTCCTTGTGGGGTGTCAGCACACCCCAGCAGTGCTGATGGGGAGAAGAGATAACTCTCAGTCCTGCTGCTTCAACTTCTAATTCTTCACACTGTTCAACAGGAGCTCCTGCCTAACCTCACCATAAACAGCAAGTGGGTCCTTCCCATGTCCTGCAACCTTTCAAACTGGACCTAAATGTTCCTCAAACTGCCACTGGTGTTAAACCCTTGGTTATACAGCATAGAAACATAGGAGCAGGAGGAGGCCATTCAGCCTTTCGAGCCTGCTCCCCCGATCATCGCGATCAAGGCTGATCGTCCAACTCAATAGCCTAACCCTGCTTCCTCTCCATAACCTTTAATCCCGTTCACCCCAGGTCCTACATCTAGTCGCCTCTTGAATACATTCAATGTTTTGGCATCAACGGCTTCCTGTGGTAATGAATTCCACAGGTTCACCACTCTTTGGGTGAAGAAATGTCTCCTCATCTCTGTCCTAAATGGTCTACCCCGAATCTTCATACTGTGACCCCTGGTTCTGGACACACCCACCATCGGGAACGTCCACCCTGTGCAGTCCTGTTAGACCTTTATAAGTCTCGATGAGATCCCTCCCTCATTCATCTGAACTCCAGCAAAAATAATCCAAACCTAAGTCAATCTCTCCTCATACGTCAGAATCCGCCATCCCTGCAATCAGCCTGGTAAACCTTCACTGTACTCCCTCAAGAGCAAGAGCATCCTTCCTCAGAAAAGGAGACCAGAACTGCACACAATATTCCAGGTGTGGTCTCACCAAGGCCCTGTATAACTGCAACAACACATCCCTGTTCCTGTACTCGAAACCTCTCGCAATGAAGGCCAACATACCATTTGCCTTCTTTACCGCCTGCTGCACCTGCAAGCTTACCTTCAGCGACTGGTGCACAAGGATACCCAGGACCCGCTGCATACTCCCCTCTCCAAAAGAGTGGTGAGCCTGTGGAATTCATTACCACAGGAAGTAGTTGATGCCAAAACATTGAATGTATTCAAGGGGCGACTAGTTATAGCACTTGGGCAAATGGGATCAAAGGTTGTGGGGAGAAAGCAGGATTAGGCTATTGAGTTGGAAGCTCAACCATTCAGGTAGTAATCTGCTTTCTTGTTTTTGCTCCCAAAGTGAACGGCCTCATATTTATCCAAATTATTCTGCATCTGCCTTTGATTTGCCCAATCACCCAACCTGTCCAGATCATGCTGAAGGATCTCTGCATCCTCGTCGCAGTTCCCACCCAACTTGGTATCATCTGCAAACTTTGAGATGTTATATTTTGTTCCCTCATCCAAATCATTAATATTTATTGTGAACAGCTGGGGTCCCAGCACCTATCCCTGTGGTACCCCAATAGTTACTGCCTGCCAATTTGAAAAGGACCCATTAATTCCTATTTAAGATAACGAGGTGTGGAGCTGGATGAACACAGCAGGCCAAGCAGCATCATAGGAGCAGGAAAGCTTGACGTTTCGGGCCTAGACCCCCAACCAGTTTCCTATCCATCTCAATACACTTCCCCCAATCCTATAAACTTTAATCTTACACATTAATCTCTTTTGTGGGACTTTCTCAAACGCTTTCTGAAAGTCCAAATATACCAAATTGACTGGCTCCCCCGGTCAACTCTACTATATACATCTTCATTGAATTTCAACAGATTCATCAAGCATGATTTCCCCTTCATAAATCCATGCTGACTGTCTGATCCTGCCATTGCTTTCTAAATGCTCTGCTATAAAATCCTTGACAACAGATTCAAAAATTCTCCCCACTACTAATGTTAAGCTCACCGGTCTATAATTCCCCGTTTTCTCTCTACCTCCCTTTTTGAATAATGGATTGACATTCGCTACCTTCCAATCTGCAGACACTATTTCAGAGTCTATGGAATCCTGGAAGATGATGACTGATGCATCTACTAATTCTAGA
The DNA here is from genome assembly GCA_024137785.1 of Ginglymostoma cirratum. NCBI lineage: Eukaryota > Metazoa > Chordata > Chondrichthyes > Orectolobiformes > Ginglymostomatidae > Ginglymostoma > Ginglymostoma cirratum. The sequence continues at coordinate 2,547,418 of JAHRHZ010000123.1, read as the reverse complement.
GCTACTTCCTTAAGTAATCTGGGATGTAGATTATCAGGCCCTGGGGATTTATCAGCCTTCAATCCCAACAATTTTCCCAACACCATTTCTCTACTAAGATTGTTCCCCCTCAACTTTTCCGTCTCACTAAATCTTGCAGCCCCCAATATTTTTTGAATCTGATTTGTGTCCTCTTTTGTGAAGATAGAACCAAAGTATGTATTCAGTTGCTCAGCCATTTCTTTGTCCCCTATTATACATTCCCATGTTCCTGTCTGTAGGGGACCTACATTTGTCTTCACCAATCTCTTTCTCTTCACGAAGTTATTGAAACTCCTAGTATCAATCTGTATGTTCCCTGAGCTTACTTTCGTACTGTATTTTCCCCTTTCTTAACTAATCCCTTCGTCCTTCTTTGCTGTATTCTAAACTGCTCTCAATCCTCAGACATCTTATTTTTCTTGGCCGATCTATATGCTTCTTCCTTGGATCAGATACTATTTCTAATTTCCTTTGTAAGCCATAGATTAGCCCTCTTACCCATTTTGCTTTTGTGGCAGACAGGAATAAACAGTTGTTGCAGTTCCCCTATGCGTTACTTGAATGTTTGCCATTGTCTATCCACTGCCATCCCTTTAAGTAATCCTTCCCAGTCTATCAAGGCTAACTCACGCCTCATATCTTCAGAGTTTCCTTTGTTGAGATTCAGCACCCAAGTCTCCGCATCAACTATCTCAGTCTCCATCCTGATTAAAAAAAAAACTCTAATTATGTTATGGTTACTCATCCCCAAGGGGTCTTGCACAGCTAGATTGGCAATGATTCCCTTCTCATTGCACAGTGCCCCATCTTATACCCTGTTCGCGAGTTGGTTCCTCTGCATATTGGTCAAGAAAACTGTCCCGTATACACTCCAGGAATTCCTCCTTTAAAAAGTTTAATGTAGGATAAAGCATACATACCCCCTCTCTTTGTGTAGCCTGCCAATGGAAAGTGCTTTTATCTGACTACAACTGTCCTGAAGCACTCTTATCCTCACAGGAAGTACGTTACCCTGCTTGGAAAGTCCATGCCTTGATCGTTGTGGTTATTAAGTACACAATTTCAAAAAGCTACATGGTCTGAAAGCAAGTAACACAATACGTGACACTGTACAGTCCTATATCAGAGTGGTGTTTGCAGATGAACCAGCACCAAATGCTCGTGGAGGTGGCACTTTGGTGGAACAAAATCCATAGACTAGTGACCAATTATTGATGACAAAGGCCTTTGCTGGTCAATCACTAGGATTGGTTCTCTGATGACTGAACAGTTTGGGGCTGGGATTAAGCCAGAAAAAATGATCAGATTTCATCTGCTCTCTCCAGTTAAAACCTAATGTATACCTGAAAAGAGCCAGCTGTTTGTTAGCAGTGGCTTTCCATTGATAAAAGTTAACATGCAGGTTCAGTTGGCTGTTAGGAAGGCAAATGCAATGTTAACATCGATTTCAAGAGGGCTAGAATACAAGACCAGAGATGCAGTGCTGAGGCTGTATAAGGATCTGGTCAGACTGCACTTGGAATATAATGAGCAGTTTTGGGCCCACCATATAAGGAAAATGTGCTGGTATTAGAGGGAATCCAGAGATTCACAGGATAGACCCCAGAGTTAAAAGGCTTGTCATACAAGCAGCAGCTGAGGACTCTGGGTCTGTACTCAATGGAGTTGAGAAGGAGAGGAGTCGTCGTCTGATTGAAAATGATAGAATACTGAGAGGTCTGGATAGAGTGGATATGGAGAAGATGTTTCCACAAGTAGGACCCAAAGGCATAACCTCAGAGTGAAGAAATTACCATTCAGAGCTGAGATGAGGTGGAATTTCTTCAACCAGAAGGTGGTGAATCTGTGGAACTCATTGCCACAGAGGGCTGTGAAGGCCATGTCATTGAGTGCATAGAAGAGAGCAATAGATAGGTTTTTGGACTGGTAAGGGGATGAAAGCTAATGCGGAGAAGGCACGAGAATGGGGTTGAGAAACACATCAGCCATGATGGAATGGAAGAGCAGATTTGATGGGCTGAATGGCCTAACTCTGCTCCTATACCTATGGTCACATGGAATTCCAAGTATAGATATGTTCACTGAATAGTTCAGCTGTTCACAATCTCCCACATTCCAGAGATCAAAACGCAACTGATAGACAGCAGAGGTCAATGAGCTTGCAACTGGACAGCTGGTTTGCTAGGTGCGGCATCACCAATAGCACAGGTTCAATTCCCACATTAGCTGAGGTCATTATGAAGGCCTCTCCTTCAAACTCACTCAAAGTGACACCCTCTGGTTAAACTCTAAAGAGAGCAGCCTGGGACGACGCACAAGCAAGTGGATCTTTTCATTGAAGAAACAAACACTTGGACTAGGCACAAAAAAAATTTGATCAAAACCCAAGACCTTAAATAGTTTATATCTCAAGGTGACTTGCAAGTAGTGGTGGCAAAACCAACACCACCATCCTCTCACTTTTGGGTGAAATTTCCGCTTCATAGCTTACAAAACCACTGAATCATCAAGTAGAAAGATCTCACTGTCTCAAGTCAGATAGCAACCAGCAGCCCAGTTGGTTAGCATAAAGTACAAGTCTTTACTGGTTATCAGCCAAGTCTCAGCAAACGGCCTGTGACAGGGAACAGTGGTGTGCTGAAGTGGCAGGCAATCAGAAGCTCGGGGTCATTTTTACAGACAATATAGATATTCTACAAAGTGGTCACTCAGTCTATGTTTCATCTCCCCAGTGTACAGGAGACCACATTGGGAAGCAGTGAATACAGGGGACTAGACGGAGTTGAAGTGACGTTAAAGCATTGTTTCACCTGGAAGTTGTGCTTGGGTCCATGGATATGGAGGAGGGAGGTGATAAACAGGTAGGAGTTAAACATTCTGCAATTGTGGGTAGGGGGAAGGTGCTGTGGGATGTAGGGAGTGGTTGGGAAATGGACCAGCATGCCCCGAGGGACTGGTTCTTGCAGAAGGCTGACAGGGGACGGGAGAGAAATATGTCTGGCCGTAGCATCCCACTGGAGATGGTCGAAATGGTCGACTGTGATCTTTTGAATGCAGAGCCTGGTAGGGAGTAGGAGGCCACTATCACAGCAGGAGGTAAAGGTGAGGGCACAAGCACAAGTGGTCTAGATACAGCTGACAGCTCAGCCATTGGTGGGGAATCTTCATTTAAGGACAACAAAAGTAGACATGTTCAGCCTGTTTGTGGAACGCGACACTGTCAGGACAGAGGTTGTGGAGATACAAACTTGGGAGGAATGGAATGGGGTCTTTATAGAAAGCAGGGCGAGGATGCACTGTCCAGGGAACTATGGGATTTTTAGGGTACATCAGTGGCAAGTCTATTTCAAATGGAAACAGATGTTGAGGAAGAGAAGGGAGGAGTCTGAATGGACCAGGCAGAAGAGAGCAGGGTGGAAATTGTAAGCAAAAATTGATAAATTGTCTCCAAACCTGAATGAGAGGGGGAAGCGATACTGATGTCAATATACTGGAAAAAGTTTTGGAGAGACCATACCTCAAACAGACAGGCAGAACTGGGGCCCACGTGGGTACCTATAGCCACCCCTTAAACTTGGAAGAAAATGAGATGCATTAAAGGGGTTGTTCAATACCAGGACTAGCTCATCCAGGTGGAAGAAGCTGGTGGCAGATGGGGACAGTTCAGACCTTCCCCCCACCCCCCAAAGTAGGAGAGAACCCCAAGACTGGTTTAAGGATGTTGAGTATGACAAGAGCATTGCTGGATTAGGTCAGCATGAACCAGTCATATTGAAGCCATAAAAGTTACCCTAAAAACAGGTTTGTTTTTAAAATACATTAGATAATCAATTTCAAGGTGTTTAATTTGCAGCTATTGACTCAAGTTCCACAAGTAAGAGAGAGATTTGGCTTCCAAATCAGTTTCTGGCTGGCTATTCCCTTAACCCTCCTACTTTTGAGTAATTCAAATTGGCCACACATTAACTTGAGCACCTGAGAAGGTCAGTTTCTCTAGTCTAGAAAAATAGCTAGATGTATCACTTTCTCCTGCCCTACTTCTATATTCTGACCGGAGACAACAGCCACCAGACTGAAGAAAAAAAAAAGATCAGTTGAAAGGAGGGACTGCAAGGGCATAGCTGGCCTGGGGAGATGGAAGGAATCTGTGGTACAAAAGTTATGCAAAGAAACTGGAGGTTTTAAAGTGAATGGATTTACTTCCCTAAAAATATAGTAGTAGGATCAACTTTAAACAGATCAGTTGATCATTTGTTTTTAATTCTTACATGGGAAGTTCATTTGATTAGCCAAGCAGGGAGGCCATTCAGCCTCATGTCCATCTACCTTTGCATTATACTCCTTACCCAACATCTACACAATCATTAGAGACAATGGCAATCCTTCATTTTAAATTGTTCCTCTTTCAGCCATCTAAACAACTGGGCAAAGGCCAGAGGTTAACATCTCAACTATATATGAACTGCAACAGTTGAATGTTAGAACTACTCTCTGGAACAGACTGACAACCCTCTTTGTAGAGTTTAAAAGCTACAGTTCTCACTCCCTCATTATCAAGTGAAAAACCTGCTAGAGCAATAATTAAGAGTTAGTCCTAGTGCCTGCAGACTCGGAAGGGTGAAAATCTGAGCAGCACTCCCATTTCAGGTTAATACCCATTCAAACCCAGCTATAGAAAGAAAAACATGGACCTCAAGATCAACAATATGCCCACTACAGTTAGAGGCGAGAAGAGAATGTTAAAAAACCCGAGAGGCATGTTTTCAGAGGGTATGTATGGCATGAACTGCCAGAGATGCTGGGTACAATTACAACATTTAAGACATATGGATGGGTAAGTGTACAGGAAGGGTTGATGGGTTATGGGCCAAATAATGGTCAACAGGACTAGATTACAATTTATCTGGGTCAGCAGAGGAGTTGGACCAAAAAGGGTCTGTTTCTGTGGCTTTACAACTGAATTAAATAGTTGAGTTAAACAGGTCAGTGCCAAGGTCTGAGCCTCTGGGATAACAAGTATAAAACAAGTGAACTACCAAAGTATATCCTAAAGTACGATGCTGGAAAGAACTTGTCATTTAGAACAGTGACATGAAGTGTTGGAAAAGTAGAGATGTAACTGGAATCAGGGATATTAGCGGTCAGAGACTCAAGATTGCATTAAGAAACTAAGCACACTTATGAATTACAAGAGGTTGTCAAGACTGGAAAGTTAAGTTCAAAAGTTGTAACCCAGGCAGGTTCAGCAATGCTGTCACTGGGGTGGCAATCAGCCAATGATTAGATCAGTGAAAAGGTTATTACAACATCCAACTAACATGTTTTTCTATAATGTTGTTGCAATTTCTTGCACCACATGGGACCCACTCAATACAACACCAAAATGGGTCATTGGAGGACCACAATCTAGGAAAACACTAAGATCTCTATGGCCAAATTTCTACCCCTCCCCAGCCAGGACAGGGAAGGCCAGATGAACTGGGAAGCAAGTCAGAAGAGGCAACAGCACTTCCAGAAGTCAAGTAGCCATCTAAACTCCATGCTCACATGGCAACACAAGATACAAGCTAATTAATACCAGAGGGTGCCCCTTCCTGGTTTTTTTTTGGGGGTAGCAGAATTCATACTCTTCAACTCCACTAATAGGAGAAACTGGAACCAAATTTAATTACTGGAGTGATTTAAAAAAAAAAAATCACCCCCAGTGAGACAAAAGGTCAGATGCTTCCTCCTCCAAAAAAACAGATCAGAGCACTAACATTCCACAAAGTGCCCAGGGGACAATTGAGGCAAACAAATCTTAACACAAAGCACCAGTGAAGTGGTAGGTTGGGTTTAAAATATACCTAAAAACTGCTTAATGCATTTTTTAAAAAAAAAGTCAGACATGTCTCCTTTTAAGTGGAAAGAATCCACCTACTAAACTACACGGCTGAAAGCTGGGTTTAGAGTTGCCTGTGCGGTTGCCATCTGTGAACTTTAGCCTACTTCAGAGCTGACAAAAGCAGCAGTGTTTAAAGCTAGTCCAACACCCGCCTGCTTCTCTCTCCCCAACCACCACCCCCCCCGCCTCCCCACAACCACCACACCGAACAATAGACAAGGGAGCAGCCCTCTCCAGGAGATACTGTAGGAAAGAGAGTCAGTTAACCCATGCAGGACCACACCAGTGAGCAAGAAGGAACGATCCAAACGCCAGGATTAAGTTAAATAACCTTTAATTCGTGTAAATTACACCATTCATATAAACAACAAATACTACAGCCAAAAAACAAGAAGTGAATAATCCAACACATTTTCCAAAGTCTTTATAGAACAAAGACAACTTTTAAGTACAGAAACGTGCCCAACCCAGAGGCGTGGGAGGCAACGGGGGGTGGGGGGGGGGGGAGAAGAGAAGTGATTCGATATCGACCTCAGCAACATTTGAGTTTTATATAAAAAGGCACTGGAGACATGTATAAAATTAAACTGTATACAAACAATTCACAAGTCTCTCTGCCTTCCAATGAAGCTTGGATCGGGCTGAGGGGGAAATGACACGTTTTAAACTGAAAATTAAACTTTTAAAAAAGGGGGGTGTTGGCGGTAAGACAGAGCCCCCCCCCCCAAGTCAAATGGAAAGTGTAACCCCTCCCAAGAAGCCCAGCAGCTCTTAACACGCCTGGTCCTCTACACTGTGGGTGGGAGAGAGGGGGAGGCTGCTCTCCACGTGGTTGTAGAGAGGCTCCTACTGGGGGAAACGAAAATTTCAAACCCAGCTATTCCCTCCCTCCAAAGAGGAAGGAGGAAATGAGAACCAACTGAACCCAGTCCTGGTCTCTCTCAACAGTCAGAAGAGAAGGGAGTCGAGGTGTTTCTCAAAAGGCGACAATCGCCCTGCTCCAGGAACCCATACTGCCAAGTACTTGATCGCAGCAGACCTGGGCACTCTCCCCTTCACTGCTTTCCTTGGTCAGGAGCCCGGAGAAACTGGACCCGAAGACGGTAATGAGACTAGAGACGTTAGGGGAGGTCTCCATCTCCTCTTCCTCCTCTTGAAGGGGGATGCGGGCGGCCTTAGGGGGCACCGCCGGCTCCTGCTCAGTCCTGGCCCTTTTCAGCGGGCTAGCGGGTTCGGTCGCCCCAGGATCGGCGCTCCTCCTCTTGCGGGCGCACGGGCAACTCGGTGCCGGCTCGCCGACCGTCCGGGACGGGCAGCGGGCCCCTTGCCCTCCGGTGTTGCCGCTGCCCGCTTCCGGCCCCTGGCAAGGAGCCCTGCCCGCTGCAGGCCGGCCCTCGGAGGGCTCGGTCTTGGAAGAGTCAGAGTCGGGCCAGCCGGAAGGTTGCACCCTGTCCTCGGCTCGGTCGCCATCAGTCCAAGCGGGGAGCCGAGGCTCGGGCTCGCTCCTGGGCCCCTCGGCCCAGCCGGGGGGAGGCTGCCCGCGGGCGGACGAGTCGCAGAGTCTCCTCCTGGAAGCCCAGCTCTGCGGGGTTTGCAACTCCTCGGGCGGCTGTTGCTGCTGCAGGTAGAGCTCCTCCTGCTCGCTCAGGTAGACCTCACGGGCGCTCCTCAGCACCAGGGACACCAGCAGGTTCTTGTGCAGCTTGATGCCACCCCTCTGCACCCGGGACGAGTAGATCTTGCCCAGGGAGATGGTCATGATGCGGTGCGCCTCCACCTTGAACTCCATGGCTTCCCGGGTGGCGAGGGCGCTTGGGAGAAGCGACACCCTCCGCCCCACGTAAACAAACAAATCTCCGCCGCCGGCCGGATTTAGACCCACGAGAGGGGGATGAATGTCCAGGTGGTGGGGCCCCACCTTGCGCTCGCTACCTCGACCGCTCCCGCCGCCGCTCCAGGGAATTGTAACCGTTTTGAACGTGTCCCGCTATTTATAATCCCCCGCCCACGTGGTCCCAGCCAATCCACGCCGATATGGGCGTTCCACCCCGCCTCCCCGTCCGCGGCTCTCGGCCAATCGGAGCCCGTGCAGCCCGTAGCTTTATTTAAATCAAAGCCCACCTCCCCCACAAACCCCACCCCCAAATGGACGCGCTTAAAGCCGCACCCGCCTCCTCTTCTCCACCACCACCACCAGCACCACCCCCATACACCTTTCTTAAAGGGATTTCGGGTGGACACCTTAAAATAACACACTACCACATCAAAGTCTTTTTCTTCTCCCACCTATTTCCGCCTCCCACCTCGCAACAGCAGAAATTGTTGAGGAATCTCGCAGCTCTGGTAGCATCCATGGAGAGAGAAAGAGACATAATGTTTAGAGGTCTGAGGAAGAGTCACTGGACCCAAAACATTTAACACTGCTTTCTCTCCACAGGTGCTGCCAGGCCTGCTGAGTTTTTCCAGCAATTTCTGAGGTATTTTTTGTTTCTGGTTTACAGCATCCGCAGTTCTTTTGGCTTTTATAATGTTTAGATTCCAGCGACCCTTGTTCTCAGTCCTAACGAAAGTCACTGGACCCACAAGGTTAGCTGTTTCTCTCTGCACCAATGCTGCTAGACCTGCTGAGTTTCTCCATCTATTTCTGCTTCTGTTTCAGATTTCTAGCCTCTACAGTTCTGTGTTTTTTTTTTTGGACCCTTCTTCACAACTGGACTCAAAACAGTCACTCTGTTTTCTCTCCATAGATTCTGCCAGACCTGCTGGATTTCTCCACCAATTTCTGTTTCTGTTTCAGCTTTTCACCATCCGCAGTTCTTTGTTTTATTTTTAAGACTTTTTTCTCTTTTTTTTTCTTTCATTTTTCATTCTTTGTTGGGGTCACACACCACCCCCTTGATTGCTGCAGCCCATTTCAACAGGACAGGGCCGGAGTTAGAACCACTTCGTAGTAGGTCTGGAGTCACATGGAGAGGTCATGGGGTCAGACCGGGTAAAGGCGGCAGATTTCTTACCACTCCGCCCCTGCCCCACATCACCCTAACAGGTTAGTGAACCAAATGAGGTGTTTCTGGGGACAATTTGTGCATATCGTCATATCTGTCATAGAATCACTTTTCAATACCTCCTATTGAATTCAAATTCTACCAGCTGCCAAAATGAGATTCAAATGTGACCTCCATATTACAAATCTAATGACATTCTCACCATGCCACAAGTGTGATTTAAACAGTTAAAGACACTGCCCTCACGCAGTCATATATGGTGCAGGAGTACCTAGTATAAAGTCATGGAGCCATACGGTACGGAAGTAGACCTTTTGGTCCAAATAGTCCATACCAACCATGTTCCCAAACCAAACTAGTCCCATCTGCCTGCTTTTGGCCCATACCCCTTCAAACCTTCCCAATTCATTGCTTATCCAAATGTCTTTTAAATGTTGTAATTGTATCTGCATCCACCACTTCTTACGGCAGTCCGTTCCACACGCTGAACACCCTCTGCGTAAAAAAGTTGCCTCTCGTGCCTTTTTAAATCTTTCTCCTCTCACCTTAAAAATATGCTCCCTACTTTTGAACTCCCCCGCCTTAGGGAAAAGACCTTTGCTATTCACCTTATCTATGGCCCTCATGATTTCATTAACCTGTATAACATCACGCTTAATCTCCTAAACTCCAGTGAAAAAAGTCCCAGCCTATTCAGCCTCTCTTTATAACTCAAACCCTCCATTCCCAAAATCATCCTAGTAAATCTTCTGTACATCCTTTCTGAACCCTCACCAGTTTAATAATATCCTTCCTATAACAGGGTGACCAGGACTGCATGCAGTCCACTCCATGCTGATTAAGTTGATTTGAACTGTCTCTACAATGACAGGAACAAGTGCAGCCTTTGCGAACAATAATTTGGTTGCTTGCTTCCATTTTGTGATCTAGCTCATGTCAGATTTGGATTGGTGAAAGCCAATAGCTTCCATTGGCAAAACTGAGGTCCTCAGGGATTGTAGGCAAGAGCAATGTGCATTTACATAGCACCCTTTGATGTTATAAAGGCATTTCAACACACTTCATCTTATTATCAGACTAACTTTATCACGAAATCACATGAAAGAGAGGTGATTATAAGTGATCAAGTTTAGTTGGTCAAGGAGGTATGTTGTAAGGAACATCTCAAAGTGGGAGGGAGAGATAGAGAGAAAGAAAGGTTTAGGAAAGGAATTCCTGAGCTTAGCTGCCAAAGATAGAACAATTAAAATTGGAGATTGGAAGAGACAAGAATCAGAGGCATTTTTAGGAGGTTATAGACGTCGGTGGGAGTCCAGATATTAGATGGAGCAAAACCATGGAAAGATTGAAAACTAGGATGAGAATTTTAAAACCAGAATATTCCAAGACTGGGACAGTTGTAGGTCTAAAAAAGAAGCACTGGGATATTGAGTGACCAAGAGTAGCTGCAGAGATTTCAGGCACAGATTTAGGTTGTGTTAGTTTAAAGTAATAGAGCTCTACAGCACAGAAACAGACCCTTCGGTCCAACTCATCCATGCCAACCTGATATCCTAAATTAATCTAATCCCATTTTCCAGCATTTGCCCCTTATCCCTCTAAACCCTTCCCACTCACGTACACATCTGTGCCTTTTAAATGTTGCAATTGTACCAGCCTCCACCAGCTCATTCCATATACGCACCACCCTCTGTGTGAAAGCATTGCCCCTTAGGTCCATTTTAAATCTTTCCCCTCTCACCTTAAATCTATGTCCTCTAGCTTTGGACTCCCCTACCCTGGGAAAAAGACCTTGGCTATTCACTCTATCCGTGCTCTTCATGATTTTATGAACCTCTATAAGATCACTCCTCAGGCTCCGATGCTCCCAGCCTATTTGGCTTTTCCAACTGTGGCAACATCCTTGTAAATGTTTTCTGCACCCTTTCAAATTTAACAACATCTTTGCTGTAGCACAGACACCAGAACCGAATGCAGTATTTTAAATGTGGCCTAACCAATGTCCTGTACAGTCGCAACATGACGTCCTATTTTACAGATTGTGTAGGATGGGAGCCTGGCCAAAGAGACCATTACAATAATTGAGTCCAGGGATAACAAAGGCTTGGATGAGGAGCCAACAGCAGACGAATGAGGCAATGTCAGAAATGGTTAATGCTTTAATGTTTTGGAGTAGATTTGTAGCTCGGGTTGCGGGTGTTGAGGGTTCTCCACGAAGAAAGCCATTAATAAACACATAGAACTTGACCCCATATACATTCCGCTACGAAGGAAAACCAGAAGTGAGGCAATCCAGCTCAACGGACTCCAGAGTTAAAAACCAGGTGGGAAAACTCACCGACTCTTCATCGGAGGCTGCACTGATGATGTTACCCAGCATAGTAACGAAATGTCTGCGGAAAAACAAACCAGCTCAGTGAGCCAACCAACCTCATGGTTAAAGCTTGGCAGCATGAATGAGGCCTTCTTGTCAATGGAGAGGTTACAGGACTGGAAGCTCAACAGTGGGATCAGACAGCAGGCCTGGATTACAATCAGACTGGTTCAGCTTCAAATGATTTCCTGAGAGAAAGAGTTGGAGTGAATAAAAAAGGAATGGAGTTTAAGGCAGCAACCAAAAACAATGGTTGACCTGCTATTTATTAGGAGAAAATGGCTGTTCCTCCTATGCAGAATGTTTGACAAGTAGCAGGACAAATAAAATACTGTGAATGGGTCGAGGGAGGTGATGGTGATGCGGAACCTAACAATTTTTGGGATGATGAAGGGCAGTACGAGAACAGAAGAGCGCCGAGGGTTGTTTCTTGCAGAAAGCTAATTGGAAGGTTTCAAATGTGCAGGGAAGACAACCTGATATTCAAGGGGAGGAGGGAGGCTGGTGGTGGGACAGTGCTTTGAAAAGACAGAAGAGTCAATGTAAGAAATAGAAGCAGGAGTAGGCCATTCAGCCCTGCCCTGCAATTCTATAAGATTTTGGCTAATCATCCCAGGCCTCACATTCTCTTGTGTGCCAGCATCAGGAATCTATCTATCTCCTCTCTGAATACTATTAATGATCTAGCCTCCTCATCTCAGTTTTAAACGACTATCCCCTTCTCTGTAACTCTTTTCCCTAGTTTACATTTCACCTACTAGTGGAAACAGCTTCTCAATATCTACCCTGTCAAACCCTTAGAATCTTGTATGTTTCAATAAGATCACCCCTCGTTCTTAACTATAATGAAAAAAAAAGGCCCAGCTTGTTTAGCCGCTATTGATGAGTCAACCCCTTCATTTCAGGAATCAACCCAGTGAATCTATTTAAAACTGCCTCCAATGCCAGTACATCTTTTCTGTTATGCTGGGACAAAACTGTATGCAGTACTCCAGATGCAGCCTCACTGACACCCTCCAACTGTTATAACAAGACTTCCCTATTTTTAAACTCCAACGCCTTAGCATGGGCTTGAGATGGGATCTATGATGTGAAAGTGGGATGTGGTGGTGGGGTGTATAGTATGAGAGCTAGAAGGACTTGATTTGATTTATTATTGTCACATGTAATGAGATACAATGAAAAGTATTGTTTTGCATGCTAACCAGACAAATCATACCATACATAGGTACGTCAGGGTAACAGAACAGAATGCAGAATATGGTGTTACAGCTACAGAGAAGGTGCAGAGAAAGATCAACTGTAATATTTGAGAGGTCCATTTATAAGTGTGATAACAGCAGAGAAGAAAGCTGTTCTACAATCTGTTGGTATGCGTTTTCAAAATTTTGAATCTTTTTCCCAATGGAAGAGGGTGGAAGAGAGTATAACCAGGGTGAGAGGGGTCTTTGATTATGTTGGCTGCTTTCATGAGGCTGCGGGAAGTATAGACAGAATCAATGGAAGGAAGGCTGCTCTTCATGATGGAGTGGGCCGTGCACACAACTTTCTGTAATTTCTTGTGATCTCGGGCTGCACAGTGGCCAATCTGTGATGCATCCAGATAGGATAGTTTCAATGGTGCGTCTATAAAAATTGATGGGAGTCTTTATGGACGTGTCAAATTTCCATAGCCTTCTGAGGAATTAGAGGTGTTGGTGTGCTTTCTCAGGCTGTAGCATCAAAACTGATGGACGCGGACAAATTGTTAGTGATATTTACTCCTGGGAACTTGAAGCTCGACCACCTCTACCTCAGCACCATTAATACAGTCAGGGGTGTGTCCTCCACGCCACTTCCTCAAGTAGTTAACCAGTTTCTTCATTTTGCTGATATTGAGGGATAGAATGCTGTCTTTACACCACGCCACTAAGTTCCCTCTCTCTTTCCTGCACTCTGTTTTCTTGTTGTTTGAGATCCAACCCACTATGATGGTGTCATCAGCAAATTTGTAAATAGAGTTAGCGCTGAATTTGGCCACACAGTTGTGAGTGTATAAGGAGTATAGAAAGGAGCTCAGTACACAGCCTTGGGGGGCACTGGTCCTGAGGATTATGGTGGAGGAGGTATTGTCGCCTATCCTTAGTGATCACGGTCTGCGGGTCAGGAAGTCGAGGATCCAGTTGCAGAGGGCGGTGCAGAGTCCCAGGTCTCGGAGTTTGGAGCTGTGTTGTTGGAAATATGGTGTTGGAGGCGGAGCTCAAGTCAATTAATAGGAGGCAGGTGACCTCCTTGTTATCCAGATGTTCCCAGGGGTGAGTGTAGGGCTGGGGAGATGGTGTCTGCTATGGACCTGTTGCGATGGTGGGCAAATTGTAATGGATCAAGACAATCTGGGAGGCTGAAGGTGATGTGTGCCATTACTAACCTCTTGAAGCACTTCATGATGATGGACATCAGAGCCATCGGGAGGTAGTCATTAAGGTACGTTGCCTGATTTTTCTTTGGTACCGTGATAATAGTGGTCATCTCGAAGCAGATGGGAACCTCAGATAGGAGTAAGGAGAGGTTAAAGATATCCGTGAATACTCCCGCCAGCTGGTCCACGCAGGATCTGAGTTCACAGCCGAGGACTCCGTTTGGGCCAGTCGCTTTCTGTAGGTTCACCCTCAAGAAGACCGATCTGACATCTGCAGCGGTGACTGTGGGTACAAAGTGTACCTGAGGCTGTCAGGGGCAGGTGACATCATTTCACTGAGGTTCTGTTCAAAGAAACACAAGCAATAAGGTGGAGTCCAGAAATGAATGTCAAGTGGTCAGTGGTTTGGTGGGATAACAAGGTGTGGAGCTGGATGAACACAGCAGGCCGAGCAGCATCATAGGAGCAGGAAAGCTTGACGTTTCAGACCTAGACCCTTCATCAGAAAATGGATTTGAGGAAGCAGGTGAGTCTGGTCGATGAGATCATCTGGAGAAAGTAGGAGGGAGAGTACAGTGTGCATTCAGTGCTAGGGCACAGGGCAACTATAGGGGAAGCTTGGATTCTTGGTGAATCATCAGCAATGAGTCCAATTTCAATGACAAAGAAATCCATCAGCTGCTTGGATTTGTTATTTTAAGTGCGGCTGGAAAGGGGTGTCCATGGAGTTTACACACACATTCACACACACATACAGAGATAAACATATTGGAGATAATCCATCAAGGTTTAGAGTGCTATGTGTTGCATGTTCTATTGCGAACAGGATGGACATGGCGGTGTCGGGTGTACAAAATGGCCTGTAGTAAGCCACTGACCCGTCCAAGGAGAACCGTGACAGGGGCAGAAATGCCCAACAGGTCAGGGTGTCAGCTTTTGTAGAGTCATAGAGATTTACAGCACAGTAAGAGGCCTTTTGGCCCATCGAGGCCGTGCCAGTCAAAAACAACCACCTGACTACTCTAAAACCTATTTTCCATCACATGGCCCAAAGCCTCGTGTGCCTCCCCTTATGTAATACATTCGGGTCTTGAGCTACAAAATGTATGACCACTCTGAAAATATACACTCGAACCTTGGTAGCTCAGCCTGTAGTCTGTCTGTCTGTCTGTCTCTCTCTCTCCCTCGCCAACATTGCCCCTTTAAGAGTAGTATGTTTTGGCAATAAATTTCCGGCTGATGTAATGCTCGTTGTCAGTTTCAGTCAGTCATGTGCCGGCAAATAAGGCGGGGCCTGACCAACATTTTGTTGTTTTTCCCTCTCTCACTGACCTCCCACCACACCCACACACCAATAAAATGGTTTTTTACTTCCTACGCTGCTCCTGAAATCGTCTCCACACAGAAAATAAGTCAGGCTGAGAGGTTTACATGGGAGACTAAAACAAAAAGATTTATTGAATAAATAGTTTGCTTGGTGGTACGTAGGAAATAAAAAGCTTGTTGAAAACTTACAGTAGTCAATAAGCAAGAGTTAATAGTGAGCCAGGTAATGAATGGCTCTTGTGTTTGCCTATGAGTGAGGTTCTTTTGTGTTGAAGGGAAATCAGCACAACGCTGGTGGAATGGCTTGGAGGCAGCGAGGAGCTCCGGCGCCAGCAGAGGGCTGGATGATGCTTTGAAAATAAATGACGAGCTCATTTTGCAAAGCCAGGGCATTCAGCAGTTTCCATCAGCCTGACGTCAGGGTGTTACACACCGAAAGGCGGAACTTTCCACTGTTGCCAGTGTGTAAAAGGGAGGGGTAAGCAATCATCAACAAACCGGCTTTTTCACTCACTGCCATGTCCAATTTAGTGTCAAAACACTCACGGACGGAAGAATGTAACTTTTTTGTTGTTGTTTTCAGATTGTCCAGCGCTGGGCTGAACAAGGCTCTGCAGAAAGAGGAACACCAGTCAGCAAGCAGCAGTTTCGTTGATAAGTCACAGACCTGAAACCTAACGCTGGTTTCTTTCTTAACAGATTTTGCCAGACCTACTGAGTTACTTTGGCACTTCCTCTATTTAATCATAGCTTTCGCCTTGGAGTTCGTGTTTACAGCAGTCAGTTGTGATCACTGTCTGTGTGAATGTTCTTGGCGGTCTGATATAAGGAGAGCTTGTGACAGTCTGGCTTCGCACAGATCACAGACCTAAAAGCAGGCAAACACACATGTAGAGACAGACAATCTCACACAGATACACAGACAAAACAGTTACAGACACACAAGGAACAGGCACACACAAATGGACAGACGTACACAAACAGATGGCTACACTCAAGATTGATAGTGTTACACAGGCAGATACGGATAAACATCGGAAGACACACGTACATACAAATTCGCAGGCTCTCACACACGCAAACACACACAAATGAGAGATAGACAAATATATAAACAAACGGACAGGCAGACACAGATTCACACAATCAGTAGCCTAAGTGTATGGCTCATTTCTGTTCTCGCTTTAACTACTTTTGAATATCTGCCAGGTTCTGAATGAGTTTATAAAAACATTGACGCTGCTGTACAGCAGTGATGTTTTCGAATATTTCCTGGCCTTCTACTTTCACTCTCTGACAGTTATGACAGGTTTCCCGTGGGGGCTGGCTGGTAACCCTCTCTCCAGGATTAAAAGATTAATTTCCTGGACGATCTGGCAGAAGAGTCCCAACAGGAAGGAAGACAAACTGTGTAGAGCCACTAACAGTGCCTGCTTCAAACCCCCATTCTCCAGGTCCTGACACCATCCCTCTTTCTGGCAAAATATCATGACACTGAACTAGTCTAATCACAGCCATGCTGTCATGTCTGACCCTCAGCTGAGTTACTAACTAGTATTCTCAGTATCGCTAAGACCGCCCTATTCTCCACCCACCTTCCACGCCCCCCAATCCCCACTCCTCTGCCCTGCAACATTGCCTTGACTCCGCCCTGTCTCAGTTCAGTTCCGGCTAAAACTCCCATTCATACCTTGTTCTGTCTCTAAACTTGGCCATTCGAACGTACTCCTGTACAGGCTCCCAAATTCTATCCTCTGTAAATTTGACGCTATTACGAAAATAATCTGATGCTTTAAATTAACCTACACTCAACCTCTCTCCCCCGTGTGCTCATTGACTAGTTGGCTGCCAGGCAAGCAACAGGTTGATTTTAAAATTCTCATCCCTCCCCTACCTCTGTAAATCTCTTCCACTAACCAATACCCTCAGAGATATCTGTGCTCCAATTCTGGCCTCTTGTGCATTCCTAATTTTAATTACTGTCCCATTGGTGCCTGCGCCTTCGATGGCTGGACACCGAATTCTAGACGATCCTCCCTACGTCCTTTACCTTTCCACTTTTAAAAACTACTTCTTTAATCAAGACTTTAGGCAATATGCCTAATATCTCCTTATAAGACAGGATGTGATACATCATCATGCTATTCTGAACGGGAAAATCGTGGTATGTTACTAGACTAGTAACCAGAGATCATAGAATCAAGTCCACACCGACCCACCCCTCTAACCTATCCCTGTAACCCTGCATTTTCTGTGGCTAATCCAACTAACCTGCACATCCCTGGACACTATGGGCAATTTAGCATGGTTAATCCGCCCCCACCTGCACATCTTTGGACTGTGGTAAGAAATCAGAGCACCCAGAGGAAACCCACACAGACAGTCGACCAAGGGTGGAATCGAACCTGGGTCCCTGGTGCTGAGGCATCAGTGCTAACCACTATGCTGCCTATTCCGTACGAATGCTCTGTGACCATGGGTTCAAATCCTAACAAGGCAGCTGGTGGGATTTGAATTCAATTAATATGAATCTGAAATTGGGTCAACTCGTCTCATTGTCTGTTTCCTTTAACAAGGGAAATCTGCCATCTTTGCCTGGTCTGGCTTATGTGTGACTCCAGACCCATGACAATGTGGTTAACTCTGAACTGTCTGATCAAGCTACTCGGTTCAAGGGCGATTAGAGATGGGCAATAAATGCAGGTCTTGCTTGCACCGCCTACATCCCATGAAAGAGCTGAAACAAAATCTTGGGATGTTAATGGTGCTGCACGGATATAGATCGCTTTTGATTTATCTTCATTGCTTTTAGTTATGTTATTGCTATAGTTTAGTTCTGGATTGCTTTTAGTTATTAGTTATAGTTATTACAAAAATATGAGGAGGCGGGGAGCAGTCTTTTTCAGCAAGCAGGCTTGTTAAAGATCAGCTGATGGATATAACCTCCTGGAAGAAATCCAGCCAGCCTTGTAATCCACCTTACCTGACATCACGTTCCTTCTGTTATGTCCATGATCCCATCAATTTTCCTCTGTGACTGCAGTATTCTGCCACTCCCAACTGGCCTCTTTCTGCTTAATTGCCATTGAGGCAACATGCCTTCACTCAGCTTTATTGATCAGTGCATCGAGTATAGAAGTTGGGAGGTCACTTTGCAGCGGTGCAGGACATTGATTAGGCTACTTCTGCATTGAATTCTGGTCTCCCTGCTACAGGAAAGATGTTGCTAAACTTGAAACTGCTCAGAAAAGATTTACAAGGATGAGGCAGGGTTGGAGAGTTTGAGTTATAGGGAGAAGCTGAATAGACTGGGGTTATTTTCCTTGGACCATCAGAGGCTGAGGGGTGACTTTGTAGAGGTTTATAAAATCATGAGGGTCGTGGATAGGGTGAATGGCAAAGGTCTTTTTCCCAGTGAAGGGGAGTCCAAAACGAGAGGGCGTAAGTTTAAGGTGAGAGGGGACAGATTTAAAAGGGACCTAAGGGTCATGCAGAGTATGGTGTGTGTATGGAATGAGCCGCCAGAGGAAGTGGCGGAGGCTGGTACAGTTACATCTAAAAGGCATCTTGATGGGAACATGAATAGGAAGAGTTTAGAGGGATAACTGGGCTAAATGCAGGCAAATTGGACTGGATTAATTTAGGAAATCTGGTTGGCATGGCCGAGTCGGACTGAAGGGTTTATTTCCGTGCTGTACAGCTCTATGACTCTCATACCAATATCCAGTTCCCTGAACAGCCACTGGTGCATCTTCTAATCTGGGACCCCATATCCCTGTAACACAGTAATGGGTTTCCTTCCATTGAGACATCAGGCATAGTGTTAGCATTATGCTGAACACCTGCAGTCTGCCACTCAGCGCTTTGTGCCTGTCTACCTTCCTTCTCACTCCCTATTCTCTGACTTTTCTGTACTTTGGCGTACACTCTTTCAGCGAGAAATACTCAGCAGCCCTCTGGCCTCAACAGAGACTTCAGTAACTAAGAACCAGAACCATTGGGTTTCCTTTAAAGTCAGGCTAAGAAGTAGTTGCTGCATCTGAGGGGAGAGAAGGAGGAGTGATGGTTGATGGGGACCCTTTGTGAGAACATAACATAGTGTGGGGAATCTATGCTCTGGGTGCTGCTCTACTGGGCAGGGGTGGTGGTAAGTAGTTTGTAACCTCAATGCTGCCCTGTATTTCTAGCCCTTTGTAGTATGAAGACCATCCCCCACCTATTCAGCTTCTCTTAGTTCCCAAAGTTATGAGTGTTCAACTGATTTGTCAATTCTTGCCTGTGCTGCTTCAACTATTCACAAATTATTTGCTTCTCTAGTCCCTTTAGATTCTTTCCATTGCCCAATTTAAAAAAAAAGAGAGATCTGTATTTCCACCACAATGAATGGTCAATAGGATCTGGGAGTGAGTGGGGGATTGGGCGGATGGACCTGTGGAAAATAATATCATGCAAATGGTGGGATTGGAGTAGATAGAGGAGTGGCCTTTGCTGCAAGCCTGTGGACGTATGCCACCAAGGGCAAAGTACCATTCTCATGTAGGCATGTGTCCAGCCCATGCAGGAGAATCAGGGATCTGAAATAGGAAACAAGACGACTAGCAACAGACATGCTGAGAAGCAGAACACTGTGCTTAAACAAACGACAGCCCCACAAAATCCTGGATGTTTTCTTTTTGATCTGGTTCAGGGAGACCTGAGGTAACACAACCCATTGTTGCCCATTTAGGACTGAGATGAGGAGGCCGAAAGTGGTGAGGCATGGGAATATTCTGTCGCAGGAAGTGCCTGAGGCCAAAGCACTGAAAGTTTTCGAGAAGGAGTTAGATAAAGTTCTTAGGGTTAAAGGGATCAAAGAAGAAAGCAGGTACTGGGGACTGAGTTGAATGATTGGCAATGGTCATAATGAATTGCAGATTCAAAGGGCTGAATAGTCCACCACTGCTCCTATTTTCTGTGTTTCTAAACGTACTGTTTAGCTAAACTGAGAGTTAAGGAAGTCGGTAATTGGCAGATGTGTGAAGTTGAAGCCACAATCAGTTCAGTCATTATCCTATTCAACGGCAGAGCAGGCTTGAGGGGCTGAAACGCTGGCGAGTAGTTTAGGTTGGTGAAACTTGGTCACCATGGATGAGTTGGACCGAAAGGTCTGTTTCTGTGCTGTATGACTATATGACTCCTGCTCCTAATTCGGATGTTAGCAATGTACTGAATCACCACTTTATATCACACAAAATTGCCCACTTGCATTTGCAGTGCGTTTTCTTTATTCTTAGTTTGGTTTTTGATATCTTAATCTGTAATCTAAATACCTCTGTTAGTGTTGAAAATACAGTTATCTTTGAGTTCATCCAACTGGTAAATATAGATTTTGGAGGATAGGTCATTAGGGCTTTTAAATTAGAAACTTTATATAGTGCCTGACATATGTAAATTTTTTAAAATTGAGAAAGGATTAATTAGGTGTGGTAGAATTAAGTACTGTACTAAAAATACAACAGACAGGTGCAAATAATAAGGATGTTAGAACATAAAGTATATCCTTCAAATTTTCCCACAAAATAGAGTCATAGAGATGTACGACACGGAAACGGACCCTTTGGTCCAACTCGTCCATACCCACCAGACATCCTAAATTAATCTAGCCCCATTTGCCAGTATTTGGCCAACATCCCTCTAAGCCCTTCCTAATCATGTACTCATCCAGATGCCTTTTAAATGTTGGAACTGTACCAGCCTCCACCACTTCCTCTCGCAACTCATTCCATACACACACCACCCTCTGTGTGAGAAAGGTGTCCCTTAGGTTCCTTTTAAATCTTTCCCCTCTCACCTATACCCTCTAGTTTTGGACTCCTCTAGTCTGGGAAAAATACTTTGACAATTCATCTTTTGATTTTATAAACCTCTATAAGGTCAGCCCTCAGCCTCTGATGATTCAGAGAAAATAGCCCCAGCCTATTTAGCCTCTCCTTAAAGCTCAGGCCCTCCAACCCTGGCAACATCCTTGTAATCTTTTCTGCACCCTTTCCAGTTTAACAACATCTTTCCTATAACATCATCAGTCTGTGGAATTCTCTTCCTCACTGAGTGTTGGAGGTTGGATCATTGAATGTCTTTGACAGATTTTTGAATGACAAGGGAGTCAAGGATTATGGGTGCAGACGGAGAAGTGGAGCTAAGGCCACAATCGCATCAGCTGAATGGTAGGGCGGGTGGGAAGGACTGAATGGCCTTTTTTAAACCTTATTCTATTATGGGATATCGTAATCTCTGCTAAAGCCAATATTTATTGGCCATCTGATTCCCTTTGGACTCACTGGTTACTAAGCTATTTCAGAAGGCAGTTAAGAGTGAATCACATTGCTGTAAATCTGAAGTCATAGAAAGGCCAGACTGCGTAAGAACGGCAAATTTCCTTCCCAAATAACATGAGTGAATGAGACGGTCGTTTAAAATAATTGAATATAGTTTCATAGGCACCATCACTGAGACAAATAATTAGACTCTGTTCCCGTTTAATTGAATTTAAATTCCACCAGCTGCTAAAGTGAACCCTTGAACCCTTGTGCCCAAAGCATTAGTTTGGGCCTCTGGATTACTCGTCCAATGGCACTGCCACTGCACCATTGTCTTTTACAGATGCTAGCTCTCATTCCTGCTTCTTATGACGGTTGGTCAACGATTCATACAGCATTTTCATCAGCTCAATCTAACCAAAACCGTGTTACAGCCGAAGAAGTAAAGTCACTGTTGTAATTTCATAAGTCATACACCTGGAAAACCTACTAGGAAGAAGACCATTTTACTTTTCAGAAGGAATATCGTTTGGACTACTCATCAGAACAGATTCCAGACCATCAGGCAACCCCTGTTGTGGTATCTGTAAAAACGGGGACTGACTAACTAACTAACTAACTAAACTAGGATATAAATTATCTTGGAGCGCAATCCATTCAAAATAACTAACAATGACTGTTAGAAATACTTAGGCTTACTTCCCTGAAGATGGAATTTGAAAAACTTTTCAGAGGCTAACCATAGTTGGAATGTTGATGAGAAAGCAAACATCCTCCATTGTGTATCAAGTGACTTCCTCCATCAACTGTTTGTATTGAGAGCAGAAAACATTGAAACGGTTATCACGTGACCAAAACCCTGCCTTGCAACAGAAAAATGCTTGGTAATGATATCTTAATAGTCCACAAGGAAAGGGTGGGACAGGTAGTCTGTGACTAACACTTCTGTGGTGGAGATCTTTCCCAGCAAAATGTAATAACCTCACACTGATTTTAAAAAAAGTCATCTCAGACAGGGAAGAAGGGCTAATTTGATTGACCTGAAAGATTTGAACAGTTAGGAGCTAAACTAAAAATCTGAAGCACCAAAGTAATAATCTCAGCATTACTATCTGAGCGATGGGCGAACTGGTATAAGGTAAATAAGGAACAAAAACAGAAGTTGCTGGCAAAGCTCAACAGGTAAGATTCTTGGTAGTGTGGACAAGCAGAGAGATCTCAGTGTCCATCTGCATAGATCCCTGAAAGCTGCCACCCAGGTTGATAGGGTTGTTAAGAAGGCGTACGGTGTGCTAGGTTTTATTGGTAAAGGGATTGAGTTTCCGAGCCGTGAGGTCATGTTGCAGCTGTACAAAACTCTGGTGCGGCCGCACTTGGAGTATTGCGTACAGTTCTGGTCGCCGCATTATAGGAAGGACGTGGAAGCATTGGAAAGGGTGCAGTGGAGATTTACCAGGATGTTGCCTGGTATGGAGGGAAGATCTTATGAGGAAAGGCTGACGGACTTGAGGCTGTTTTCGTTAGAGAGAAGAAGGTTAAGAGGTGACTTAATACAGACATACAAGATGATCAGAGGATTAGATAGGGTGGACAGTGAGAGCCTTTTTCCTCGGATGGTGACGGCTAGCACGAGGGGACATAGCTTTAAATTGAGGGGTGATAGATATAGGACAGATGTCAGAGGTAGATTCTTTACTCAAAGAGTAGTAAGGGCATGGAATACCTTGCCTGCAGCAGTTGTAGACTCGCCTACTTTAAGGGCATTTAAATGGTCGTTGGATAAACATATGGATGATAATGGAATAGTGTAGGTTAGATGGGCTTCACATTGGTTTCACAGGTCGGCGCAACATTGAGGGCCGAACGGCCGGTACTGCGCTGTAATGTTCTATGTTCTATGTTCTAGGTCTGGCAGCATCTGTGAAGAAAAAAATCAGATCTTTTTCTTCACAGATGCTGCCAGGCCTACTGAGCTTTTCCATCAACTTCTGTTTTTGTTCCTGACACACAGCATCCACAGTTCTTTTGGTTTTTATAGGGTAAATAAGGTCAAGGAGTTAAATGTGTGG
The DNA here is from genome assembly GCA_024137785.1 of Ginglymostoma cirratum. NCBI lineage: Eukaryota > Metazoa > Chordata > Chondrichthyes > Orectolobiformes > Ginglymostomatidae > Ginglymostoma > Ginglymostoma cirratum. The sequence goes on along the minus strand of JAHRHZ010000123.1, from coordinate 2,524,045 downwards.
CTCAAAGATTGATGTGGAATGAATGGGATTCTGTTCATGGAGCATGGGCGCCAGTGCTGAGGTAGATGGGAGCTGTTCTGGTGAGACAGACTTCACTTGGACCATGCTGGGACCAGTGTTCTGGTGAATTGAACAACTAGGGTTGTAAAGAAGTAATTAGAGGGGGGAGAGGTGATACATAGCCTACCAAAGCAAGATGATGGCATTGCAAGGCAGATATTTAAAGATATTTAAATAATGATAGTTAGAGTGAGTCAGGAAGTGACAGTATAAAAACAACAGCTGAGGAGAGAAGTCAAAGAGCAGCCTTGAGTTCTGTGTTCAGAAGAAGATCAAGGGGAGAGGGACTGCAAAATGGTAAAAAGGCAAAATTAATGGCTCTTTACATAAATGCAGGTAGTATTTGTAACAATGTAACTTAATTAACAAAAACAAATAGAGGTTAATGGGTATAACCTTAAAAGCTATTGCAGGGTCATGGTTACAAGGAGATAAAAGCTGGGAACTAAATGTTCGGGGCATGTGACTTTTTGTAAGGACGGGCAGGAGGGGAGGGGTGGGGAGGTAGCTTTGTTAATAAGAAATAGAATAAATATGATAGCAATAAATGATCTTGGATCGAAAGATGTACAATCCATGTATGTGCAGATAAGAAATAACAAGGGGAAGAAGGCAGAGGTAAGAGTGATATATGGGCATCCTAACAGTAGCTGGGTTTGGGAAATTGGGAAAGCTGTCTCACAGATTAGTCAAACAACAGCCTGACATTGTCATACCTGACAGACAATGTCCCAGACACCACAATCACTATCCCTGGCTGTGCCCTTTCTCACCAGAAGGACAGGCCCAGGCAGCATCGTGGTATACGGTCAGGAGGGAGTTCCCCTGTGAGCCCTCAACATTGACTCCAGACACCCTGAAGTCTCGTGCATCAGATCAAACATGGGCAAAGAAACCTGCAAATTGCCACGTTCCATCCTCCCTCAGGGGATGAATCAGTCTCTCCTCCAGGTTGAACAGCACTTGGGGAAAACACAGAGGGTGGTGAGAGCAGAGAATGTACTCTGGGTGGGGGATTTCAATGTCCAACACTAAGAGCGGCTCGGCAGCAGCACTACTGATTGAGCTGGTCTGGTCTTAAAGGACATAGCTGCTAGACTGGGTCTGCGGCAGGCGGTGAAGGAATCAATAAAGTGAGGTGAAAGTGACTGCCCTCGATCGAGTGTGGCATCAAGGAAACCCTAGCAAAACTAGAGTCAATGGGTGTTGGGGATAAACTCTCTGCTGGTTGGAGTCATAGCTGGCAAAAAGGAAGATGGTTGTGGTTGTTTGTGGTCAGTCTTCTCAGTTCTAGTACACCAATACAGGAGTTCCTCAGGATAGTGTCCTGGGCCCAACCATCTTCAGCTACTTCATCAATGACCTTCCCACCATCATAAGGTCAGAAGTGGGGATGTTCGCTGATGATTGCACAAATGTTCAGCACAATTCCTGACTTCAGAAGCAGTCCATGTCTATTTGCTGCAAGACCTAGAGAACTTCAAAATTTGCCCTGACAAGTGGCAAGTAACAGTTGTGCTACAGAAGTGCCAAACATTGACTATCTCCAGCAAGAGAGAATCTGACAATCATCCATTGGCTCATCGCTGGGTCAGAATCCTGGAACTGCCTCCTGAAGGGCATTGTGGGGTCAACCTACAGCATGCGGACTGCATTGGTTTAGGAAGGCAGCTCGCCACCACTTTCTCAAGGGCAACTGGGAACAGGCAATAAATGCTGGCCAGCCAGTGAAGCCCATGTCCCACAAGTGAATAAAAAAAAATTTTGATGACATCATCATTGTTGAATCCCCCTCTATCAACACTCTGTGGCTTATCACCAGTGCAATTCAGCCAATGAATTCTGGCCTAACTAGGAGTACCTCCAGCTTATAAACAAATAGGGAAAAAGAGAGTGGGAGTCCTACCCACCGAGCCACATTCGACACCCAATAGGTTGTTTCTGGCAACAGTCCACAATCTGCCTATATTTTGCGGTCTTTCCTGTCTGTCCTCCTCTTCCATTTGATTTTGCTGAGCTACTTCCTGCCACCACCCACAAACCCCTTCCCACCTGCCATTCAACCCTCTCCTGAACTGACTGTTTTTTTCAACAAAACTAGGTAAAGGTGGCAGAACTGGTAACTTAAGTGCTCTTTTTAAGACTGCACTATCAAAAGTCACCTGAACAAAATAACATATGACAAAACTAACAAGAAATTTAAACTAAACCCTTCAGTGGGTGACATCTATTGATTGTGCAGTAATCATTCCACATTGCCAAGTGGTTGCAGAGGACACTGAGGATACCAGTGAGTACTCTGTAGTTCCAATATTATGCAGTCGCTGACTGGACCCGGGGAGAAGTAGACAACTGAAGCAACCACTCCACCCCCCACAGTCATTCTCGACCTGGGTTGTTTCTGCTTAAAGATAACTTTTCTGAATGAATGTGTAAAGGTCACTGAGCTGCCTCAGTGTCACCAATTAAAAGAATGCCCCACAGTATGTCCCCACTATAAAACCTGTGAGTTTGTCAGGCTTGTTTCCTTCAAAATTCAAGCATTTGCCAGTTTTTGTTTGTTTTCATTGTATTTGATGTTTTAAAAGTTTATTTTGTTAAACTTTAAACTGTACAGTTAGCCTTGATAGGCTTCCTCTTCTGTGTGAATATATCCAGTTGTGGAACTGGAATAAAATTGGTCACAGAATCAGCCCGTGATTATGGGGTTATGTTGTGAGGCTGTTCATGGGAGTGCATGCCATATGAGCCAATAGTTTAATTGGAAAGGAGTCATTTATTCTATTATTTCCATTTTCTCTCTAGCTCAGCTGCATGCTGCTATCATGTCGCATTGGAACTCCACCAGTGGCTTGTGAAACTGATCATCTGATTCTGCACAACTACTGGTGGGGGCACTTTAACTCTAGCGGGCATCACAACCAAGGCCCACTCTGTTCCAACTGTAGCCCATACACAGGGGAGTCAGGTCAGGGGAGTCATGGCTGACCATCCCTTTCCTCACTACCCCATCATGGCTTTGACCAGGACTTCTGTACAGGACTGTAATGAGATTGAAAAGCAGTTTATTTCTGAACAGGCTCAAGGCTTCAGAAGTCCAGTCACCTCAAGGCAGCACCCAGCAGGATGCTCATGGGTAGAACTAAATCCCAACATGCACCGAATCCCACTAACCTTACATGGCTCTCAATCCATTGACATTTCAATTCTGTCACCATCACATTTAAATCCTTCCATACCCTCAACCCTCTCTATTTCTGTAACTACCTCTGGGCCTACACACCTGGAAGTCTGACTTTCGCCAAGTTTAGGCAATTCTGCCTCTTGCCATTGTCTTCTCTCTAATACAATAGTTGTACTTTCAGTCATCATGGCTTTCAGCTCTGAAAATCTCTCCCCAAATCTCTCTTCACATTTACTGTACAAGTTTAAACCAGTTTTGAGAACTTGTCATAATTTCATCTCCTGCGGCTGTGTTTCAAATTTTATTTTGCTTACGCTTGTTGGTAACTTTACTGCAGTAGACTGTGATGTGTAAGTGGACCCTATTTTGTCAGCCCCAAAAACCACCTTTTTGCAGATATTCAGCATATAAATGGGCCTGGTTTTCAGGCATGTCATGCTGCACTCACATTAGAGGTCAGTCTCAATTTTTCATCCCACAAACGGATGTTTCATTGACAGGTACCTTACAGCTGGACTCAAGGGATCAAGTAGGCAACACAAGCTGTTTTTGTGGAAGTGTGTGGAAGTTTAAGACATGGCCACACCGAACACCCTGCATTGTGAACAACAAAGTTGGCGGCCACTATCAGAGTCACACCCAGTTCACTGTTATACTTGATGTATATGTTTAGCCCTGTTTTTGGAGGGATTCTTTGAGGTTTCAAAGGTTAATTTATATGGGGCATCGTAGGTACTATATAAATGAAAGTTATGTATGAAAAAGCACATCACAAGTGAGAGAATGTTGATTCACTCGCCAAGATGTAAGAGACATAAGCCAGGGGGATGGGCAGCAGCCAACTCAAGGAACAGCCATGAGATTAATTTTAGATATTTTAGATTTAGATTTTATTGTCACGTGTACTCAAGTACAGGAGTGCAGTGAAGAGTGTATAGTGTCATCGCACACGGCACTATCTTAGGTACAAAGTAGTAAGAGAAATACAGTTTAAAAAGTTAAAAATTACCTTCATAGAATAAGTAGAAAAATAACGAAATAAAGTAATAGTTAACATTAAAGTCCTTCTTAATATAAACCAGTCTAACACAGGATTGCAGTATAAGGTATGGATAAGTACACTTTAGCTATTTGACCTTCAAATAAAATAATTAGGTGGGAGTCGGGTGGAGATATACATATCTATACAACACATGCTGAAAATCTTGGCCTGAAATTTCTTCAGAACTGCTCTTTCTCTGCCTCCATAAGTTTGTATAAAATGTGACAAAGGTGTTTACACTGCACTTTCGTTATATTTCCAGTAAAGTGGGAACAATTTAGAAAATTATGATGCTTTTGTCCTTGTGCACTCCCCATTAACATTTTTCCATGATAGCATTTCCTGTGGACAATGTAAATGTGCCATACTGCAATTACACTTTCCTGCAGCACGGCCACTGGTGAGAGGGTGTAATTGCAGTGTGACCAGACTGCATTCATGACTTCCACGATAAATATAAGGTCAAAAGTCACATGACAAGACATAGAAATTGAAACATAAACAAACGAAAATCATTACGACAGAACCCATTCTCCACACAGAAGTTAATGGAAATCTCTAGCTCTTCCCCACCCCCGAGAAAGCTGCTGAGGCTGTGAGCCAAGGGAGGGGTATGGTGGTCAATTGAAAATCTGGGTAAGGGGATTAAGTTGGAACCAAACAGAGAGATGGAATTCAGATACAAAGCTGCCATGGTCTAATGGAATGGCTTGACAGATTTGAGGGTTGCATGGCTTAATCCTTTTCCCAAATTCCTAACTCTACTTCAGGCGATACTGCGACAGTAAGACCAGGAGGTATAATTAGGTAAAAGGCAAATTCATGACTGATGTCAGGAACAACTTTGGTTAGGCCACACTTAGAGTATTGCATTCAATTCTGGTCACCACATTACAGGAAGGATGTGGAGGCTTTGGAGAGGGTGCAGAAGAGATTTACCAGGATGCTGTGTGGATTAAAGGGTATGAGCTATAAGGAGAGGCTAGAAAAACTCAGGTTGTTTTCTCTGGAGCAGCGGAGGCTGAGGGGAGGCATGATAGAAGTCTATGAAATTATGAAATGCATAGATAGGGTTGACGGTCAGGGTCTTTTTCCCAGAGTTGAAATGTCTAATACTTGGGGGCATTTAAGGTGAGAGGGGGAAGTTCAAAAGAGGTGTGAAGGGCAAATTTTTTTTAAACACAGAGTGTCAGGAGTTTGGAACGTGCTGGCAGAGTTGGTGGTGGAGGCAGAAACGAAAGGGGCATCTGAAGGACTTTTAGATCAGCACATATGCAAAGAATGCAGGGATATGGACCATGGGCAAGCAGGATGGATTAGTTTAATTTGACATCATGTTCAGCACAACAACGTGGGCCAAAGGGCCCGTTCCTGTGCTGTACTGTTGAATGTTCTTCATGTGATAAGTAATCACCAAAATCTGGAATGGACTTCTAGGTTATACAGCTGTGCCAAATACTCAAAAGCCAATTGGGAAACAGTTGCAGATACTGTATTGGGAAATGGTAGAGTCATTATGATGCATGGGCCAAATGGTCTGCCTCATCCCTATCTAATTTATGTCCAGCTCAGAGTAATTTGGTTATTCAGAATTAGATTGTGAGCTTCTTGATTCATTGCTATGTCACATGTTGCATTTCCTCATTTCAACATTTTGTCTGGTGTATTTGTAATCTCTCAGACTTAAATATTTTCACCTTTCTTCTTCCTTTCACTCTTTCAGCTGTTCCTTTGAAACATGGAGTCACTGCAATGCATTCAAATTAAACATCAATTTTTGGATTTAGCCCTCCCCCATTTACCCAGCCTCAGGGACCAGCACCATTACATACTGGCTTAATGCATCAGATCAATCCAAAGTAGTTTAACCAAGAAAGAAAGAAACAGAACTTGCATTTATATAAATGTTCTTCACATTGTCAAGTTGTCCCAAAGTGCTTCACATCAAGTAAACGCTTAAAGATGTTGAAAATACATCAGCCTGCATCTGTAAGAAAAAAAAGACAAGCATGATGTTCCAAAAAGTTTGCATCTTGCACCACTCTGAAAGAGTGAGAATTACTTTTTGAAGGCAGTCACTGTCGTAGGAAAGAGAACAGCCAATCTGCGCACCCGAAATTAACTAGAGAATTTTATTGACTGGAGAATTCACCCATGGATGTGGAAGGTGCCACATCATGCTTTTATTTGCCTTGTGTACCGACTGTGCTGACCTTTAACGAGTTCATACATCCCGGAGGTAGTGGTCAGTATCTGGTGTTGCTCAAGGGGCTCATTGCCCCTTTGTTGAAAAAAAATCCAATCAGATCTTATGCGTCTATTTGAACAAGCAGACAGATGTAAGTTTAATGTCTCATTAACATCTCCAACAGTGCAACATTCCCTCAGTTCTGCCCTGGTACGTCAATCATGGTCCCCAAGAAAGGGGTCTTTGAACCCGTAACCTTCTGTTGTAAGAGATAAGATTACTACCATTGAGCCACATGGTTACAAGCCAAAAAAAAAATCTCTAATCCATAGAAAAGTGGTCTACCTTGCAGCATTTTTTCTGATAACGGACTGTTTCGCTGAATGCGCAGGTTCCGTTTGTGTGCAAGTGCAGGGACCTCACAAAAAATGTTCTCACTACATACACATATGTTGTTTCCATCCGATTTGGCCAGAGTGATTCTAACCACATCCCCGCCTCCCCCCCCACCCAACTCCCCTCCCCGCCCCTCACACTACCTCACTTCACCCCAAGGGATGTGGACAATCTGTTGCAGGGTGCTCAGGCAATGAGCCCCTTGAGCAACACCAGATACTGACCACGACCTCCGGGATGTATGAACTCGTTAAAGGTCAGCACAGTCGGTACACAAGGCAAATAAAAGCATGATGTGGCACCTTCCACATCCATCACACTGTGTGCATAATGCCCATCGCACCAGTTCGGGGGTCTGCTAAAAAGGAAAGAACTGGAGGTTGTCGTTGACGCTAGAGCTTATCAGAACCTGGCAGCAGCCAGCTGTGTTGCGCTTGTGCTGTGGCAGCCTTTTCATATGAGCCTGGGCAGCATGCCAGGAGGACAACAAGAGGACTTTCTGTGTCAGAGCAAGGCATGATGAAGCTAATTGACGTTTGCTTATTTGTTTAAGCAGAGGCGGAGAGGCTAGTGAGTTATCTCCTCCCCACTTTCAACAACTTTAACACCTTATAATTGATTGCCTTCATTAGTACCAAATCAAATGAGAATCCATTGCCTACTATCCACGCCAATTACCTCAATCATGCCACATGCTTTTTAAAACTGCTTTTATGTTTCACGTACTTTAATTCACACTCCAGGGAACCAGCGTCTGTGAGTTCATTCCCAGCCATTAGTGTGCTAAATCTGCCACGCTTGTCATATAAAGAAACAACTAGGTCTACGTTTGTTGTGAGATCTAAGAGTGTTTACCACCAGGAGCTGACTCATGGGAATATCAGTGTCACTGAATGAAAGAGCTTCCATTTATAAAGCTATTTTCACAACTACGGAACATCCTAGAGCATTCTACAACCAATTAGTACTTTTCTTTAATAAGGTGGAGTTGCAGTTGTGAAGTTGGAAACACACACAGTCAATTTGCAGACAGTAAGATCCCACAAACAAAAATGTGATAACCATTGATTTTATTTGACGGGGTTCTTAGGTGAAATATATCAGCCAGGAGATTGGGCAGAACCCATGGTGAAAGTGGGTTCAACCCCACTCCAGAAACATGCCACATAATCTAGGCTGATGCTCAAGTGGTGGACTGAGGGGATGCTTCACTGTCGGAGATGCCATGTTTCAGGTCAGGTGCTAAACCTAGGTCCTATCAGGAGAACATGAACATTCAAAGAAAGGCAGGGAACATACAAACATTTGGAATAGGAGTAGGAGGAGGTAATTCATCCTTTCGAGCATGCTCTGTCATTCAACAAAGATCATGGGTGATCTGATGACATTCCCACCTATGTGCCGATAACCTTTCACCCCCTTGTTTATAACAAGAATCTATCTATTTCTGACTAAAATCATTCAAGGATTCTACTCCTACCACTGTTTTAGGAAAAGAGTTTCAAAGATTCACGACCTCTCTGTTTTGAATGGGCAATCTCTTTTTTTAAACAGTGACTGCTAATCCTAGATTCTGCCACAGGAGGAAACAAACTTTCTAAATCCACCCCGTCAAGCTCCCTGAGGATCTTATACATTTCAATCAAGTTGCCTCTTAAGTCAATACAAGTCTAGTCTGTCCAACTTTTCCTCATAAAACAATCTGTCCAGTCCAGGTATAAGTCTGGTAAACTTGCTCTGAACAGCTTCAAATGCATTTACATTGTTACTTGAGGAAGTATTGAGGTTTTCTTGGTGTCCTCACCAACCTACTGTTCCACAATCAACTAAAATAGATTATCTGGTCATTGTCAAGTTTGCTTTCTGTGGAGTTTTGCTGTGCGCAAATTGGCTTCAACTCATAATGTCCTCCTTCATTGTGAAGCACTTTGGGATGTCCTGGTGTCACCAAAGGCACTACAGGAATGCAGTATCTTTATACTGACTGTCAGCAGTGTCAGTAGTGAGTACTGAGCCACGAACAGCCATTTGGACAAAGTTGGAACTCACCTGCAGCAGTTTGGCAAAGGCAAGGGTAATGATAAAGAGACAAAGCTAAATGGTTAGAACTAGGTCTGCAGCTGTAGACATTAGAAAGGTCAGACAAAGGGCTTTTTAAGGAGGGATAGATAAAGCAGCCGAGAAAGTAGGGAAAGGCATGATTTTATTACATCAGCAGGACTTGGGTCAAAGGTCAGTGTTTGAGGAGCTAGGTCTGAGGAAGTTTGAGAGAATGTTCTGTGGATCTTGGGGGGTGCTTCTTTGTAAAGTGCATGGGCATAATAATAATGGAATGCATTATGGAGTCAAAAAGGAAGTCTCAGGTCATAAGGTCATAACATATAGGAGCAGATTTAGGCCATTCAGTCCATCAGATCTGCTCTGCCGTTCGATCATGGCTGATATGTTTCTCAACCTTATTCTCCTGTCTTCTCTCTGTAATCTTTGATCCCTTTAATAATCCATCTTAAAAACACTCAATGACTTGGCCTCCACAGCCTCTGTGACAATGAGTTCCACAGATTTGCCACTCTCTGGTTGAAGAAATTCCTTCTCATCTCAGTTCTAAAGGGTTGTCCCTTCATTCTGAGGCTGTGCCCTCTGGTTTGAGTCTCTCCTCCTACTACATCCACTCTATCCAGGCCTCTCAGTATTCTCTAAGTTTCAATGTGATAACAATAAATCCTCATTCCTTGATCAGCAATCAAAAGAGGGCTGTAGTGGTAAGAGCAGCGAATCTTAACCACTAGGCCACCAGGGCAGCTTTAGATCTGGAGACAGAGGTATCACTGCACCTAGAATCATGGATAAGAATGAAAGAGACGAAAGAGGGGTTGTCAGAGACAGGTATAATGGATACGAGGTCGGAGAGAGTGCAAACGGACTGGGATGCTAGATCTGATGGTGGACAACAAGACAGTCACACACCCCACGCACTCCAATCCCAAACGACAAATTTGAAGAAGTGAAGCTAGGTGCTGCGGAGGAAATGGGTGATGGTGGGACACCAGGAGGGATCTAGTAGGAATGGGACTGTCAAAAGGAGGAGCAAGACTCATGCTTAAATTGTGGTGGCAGAGGACTTGGGAGTTGGAAAAGGTTTAGATGGAAAATGTGGTTGGTTCAGGGTCAGTAGGTGACAGAGCAAGAACGTAGCAGTAGGGAAGTAAAGCAGAATGTGTAAGAGACGAGCAATGACTTTTTGAGTGATTGAGATCACTGAAATGTCAGGGCCTTGGTAAAGCATTAAGAAATTATTACTTTTCCTTTCTGGCAGTGCATTTCAGATCAACTAACTCACTGTTAAGAAATTTCTCATTTCAACTCTGGTTGTTTTTTAAAATTTATCCTTTAACAGGATGTGGACATCACTAGGTGGGCCAGCATTTGTTGTCCATCTGTAACGGGCGATAGTGAGCTGCCTTCTTGAACCACTGCAGTCTGTGTGATGTAGGAACACCAACAATGCTGTTAGGGAAGAGAATTTCAGGATCTTGACCTAGTGACACTGAAGGAATGGTGATATATTTCCAAGTCAGGATGGTGAGGCTTGAAGGGGAATTTGCAGGGCATGGTGTTCCCATCCATCTGTTGCCCTTGTCTGTCTTAGGTGGTGGTGATTATGTATTTGGAAAGTGCTATTGGACGGGCCTTGCTAAGTTGCTGCAGTGCATCTTGTAGATTGTAAACACTGTTGCTACTGAACATGGTGGTGAAGGGAGTGAATATAGAAAGTGACGGATAGTGTGCCAATCAAGCAGGCTGCTTTTTTAAACATGTTGAATGTTGTTGGAGCTTATCCACATAAGTGGCGAGTATTCCATCATACCCCTGACTTGTGTTTTGTAGATGGTGGACAGATTAATAGTTGGCCAATAGACAGACAATAGAGAGTACGTATAAATAGGTTTTTGGTAGGCTGTGATTAGTGGTATATGGGCCTCCAGCTATTCACAATATATATCAATGATTCGGACAGGGAGACCAAATGTAGTATTCCCAAATTTGCAGATGATACAAAGCCATGTGGGAACGTGTATTGTGAGGAAGATGTAAAGCTGTTTCATGAGGACCGGCAGTAAATGGGCAAAAATGGCAAACAGAATACAATATATAAAAATGTGCAGTTATCCATTTTGATAGGAGGAACCGCTGTACATTTATTTCTTAAATGGTAGGAGGTTGGAAAGTTTAAATGTACAAAGGGACTTAGGTGTGCCTGTAGATATGTCCTTGAAGGCTAACATGTAGGTTCAGCAAGCTATTAGGAAGGCCAATGGAATATTAGCCTTAATTATAAAAGGAGTTGAGTATAGGAGTAGTGAATTCTAGATTCAACTGTGTAGGAACTTGGTGGGGGGACACTTGTGACATAATTAGTGTCCCTACCTCAAGAGCAGGAGGCCTGGGTTCAAGTCCCTCACGCTCCCAACGTTTGTAGTAACATCTTAAACAGAGCTGTGGAACTTCAGATTATGTAGAGATTGATAGGTTTCCGATTACTAATGGTGTGCTGGGTTATGGGGATGGGGTAAGTAAAAGACATAAAAGTGTTCGATCAGCAATGATTGCACTGCAAGGTAGCATAGGCTCGATGGGCTGAATGGTCTCCTCCCATTCCTATGTTATTAAGTCAGATTTTGGGGAGTCAGATGTTATGCCTCACTGGGGTAGTTTGCTGGAAATTAAGCAATGCTATTCCCAGAGTCATCACATTAAGGAACTCTCCGTAATACCAGCACATGCAGACAATGAAAGAGATCTGTTTAACTGGGACAAGGTAACCATAGGAGCCCAAGCCAAACATAGACACACATGGGAATTCCTAGAGGCATGGTTTCCCACCCATACTTCAATCAACAAACATATAGAATTGGACCCCATATACAAACCCACACAGATCAAAACCGGAAAAGACAGTACTCACCATAATGGACCAGACAGTATAAATTCCAAGAGGAGTAGAATAACATTGCTTTCTCGGGGGCTCCACTGATGATGTCACCTATAATGGTGATGAAACGTCTGAACGAGAACAAGCCAGCTCGGCGAGCAAGTCAACAACCTCACCCACAACCCGAGCTACAGACCTTTGCCAATACTTTAGTCATCACAAAGTTAGAAATGTTATCAAAGTACACAAAGTCTGATAGACTCAGGTTAACAGATAACATGGACTGCTTTTCTGTTAGAAGAATTATTATAAATTACAAATAAATAGATTCTAGCTACACATAAACAATTATGAACTGTTGACAACATATAATTCTACCAGCTAAAACTCGAGTCCCCACCTAAACACCCTTTATATGGGGGTATGTACGTACCTATGTGCACGCGCACGGATACAGACACACACCCACATACACACCCCCCTATACTCTGACAAAAATAATAAAAATGGTGTGATAGGTGGTGAGGAAAACAATTAAATAGCACCAGTCCTCACGATTCAATGGAGGGGTTCCTTGTTTCCTCAGTCCTACATTTCTTTGCATGGGGGAACAAGAGTGGTTATAAAGTTACAGAATATAAAGTCTCTGGATTATTGGTTAAAAGCAACAGTTTACAAGCAACTAATAAGACTGCAGAGGCACACTGCCTCCACTTCCAGAGGTCAAAGAGTTTCTTACAGTAGCATTCATACCCACAAACTATTCAGCTACCCAGAAGAAAGCAAACAGGAACTTGTCGTCAGGCTGATGATCTAATGGCATCCACAACCGGCCATAATTTCACATACACATCAGCAACTTGTTGTGGAGAAATAGTAGGAACTGCAGATGCTGGAGAACCTGAGCTAACAAAGTGTAGAGCTGGATGAACACAGCAGGCCAAGCAGCATCAGAGGAGCAGGAAAGCTGACATTTCAGGTCTGGACCCTTCTTCAGAAATGGGGGAGGGGAAGGGGATTCTGAAAAAAATAGGGAAGGAGGGGAAGGCGGATAGAAGATGGATAAAGGGGAAGATAGGTGGAGAGGAGACGGACAGCTCAAAGAGGCAGGGATGGAGCCAGTAAAGGTGAGTGTAGATGGAGAGTTAGGGAGGGGATAGGTCAGTCCAGGGAGGACGGACAGGTCAAGAGGGGTGGGATGAGGTTAGTAGGTAGGAGAGGGGGTGGGGCTTGAGGTGGGAGGAGTGGATAGGTGGGAGGAAGGACAGGTTAGGGAGGCAGGGACAAGCTGGGCTGGTTTTGGGATGCGGTAGGGGGAGGGAAGATTTTGAAGCTTGTAAAGTCGAGCTTGTAAGACCGAGCGCAGGTATTCCGCAAAGCGGTCCCGAAGCCTCCACTTGGTCTCCCTGATGTGGAGGAGGCCACATCTGGAACAGCAGACTCAGTATACCACATCAGCAGATGTGCAGGTGAACATCTGCTTGATGTGGAAGGTCTTCTTGGGGCCTGGAATGGGGTGAGGGGAGAGGTGTAGGGGCAGTTGTAGTACTTCCTGCGGTTGCAGGGAAAAGTGCCGGGTGTGGTGGGGCTGGAGGGGAGTGTGGAGCGGACAAGGGAGTCACGGATTACAGATGGTGGAAGTGTCGGAGGATGATCCCTCCCCACCCTTATCTGCTTTCCGGAGGGACCACTCTGTCCGTGACTCCCTTGTCCACTTTACACTCCCCTCCAGACCCACCACACCCTACACCTCCCTCCTCACCCCCATCTCAGGCCCCAAGAAGACCTTCCACAAGAAGCAGATGTTCATCTGCACATCTGCTAATGTGGTATACTGTATCCGCTGTTCCAGATGTGTCCTCCTCCACATCAGGGAGACTAAGCGGAGGCTTGGGGACCACTTTGCAGAACACCTGCGCTCGGTTCGCAACAAGCAACTGCACCTCCCAGGCGCGAACCATTTCAACTCCCCCTCCCATTCCTTCGACGACATGTCCAGCCTGGGCCTCCTGTGGTGCCACAGCGATGCCACCCGAAGGTTGCAGGAACAGCACCCCATATTTCGCTCGGGAACCCTGCAGCCCAATGGTATCAATGTGGACTTCGCAAGCTTCAAAATCTCCCCTCCCCCAACCGCATCCCAAAACCAGCCCAGCTTGTCCCTGCCTCCCTAACCTGTCCTTCCTCCCACCTCAAGCCCCACCCCCATCTCCTACCTACTAACCTCATCCCGCCCCCTTGACCTGTCCGTCCTCCCTGGACTGACCTATCCCCTCCTTAATTCCCCACCTACACTCATCTTTACTGGCTCCATCCCTGCCTCTTTGACCTGTCCGTCTCCTCTCCACCTATCTTCTCCTTTATCCACCTTCTATCCGCCTCCCCCTCCCTCCCTATTTATTTCAGAATCCCCTTCCCCATTTCTGAAGAAGGGTCTAGGCCCAAAATGGCAGCTTTCCTGCTCCTCTGATTCTGCATGGCCTGCTGTGTTCATCCAGCTCTACACCCTGTTATTTCAGCAACTTGTTGTGGACTGATTTGCACTTTATATACAACCTCCAGTGTCGTATTATTTACACTTTCCACCACTGCTCGAAAAGAAAGTGTAAACATGATTTAGAATTAGTTTCAATAACTTGCCTTTTAAAAATTTAGCAATTCCAACCCAGCCCCTTTTGTAAAACCATCTTTTTCTCAATTCAGCACACAATCAAAAATAAAGTAAAAGAAACAGATATAGTCTTTACATGCCTCCACTCCAATAGGGTGAAGTGACATTTCAAAAATGCATTTCATCAAAAGATAAGTGATACACAGACAAAACATTCATTCCCCTTTCCCAAATAACCATAGTCCTACCAGGACATGGGGCTGTTCTCTCATTGCAGAGAAACAACTGGTGGTGGTTTAACTCGAGGGCCACCATACCTCAAGTGAGGGGAAAGGTTGAGAAGGAGAGTCATCAGCTGGTGCGGGAATTGAACCCCTGGTATTGGCATCACTCTGAATTACAGACTGGTTATCTAGCCAACCGACACCCCAGCCCCCTTTGTACAAACATACACAACCCCTAGCATTTCTTAAACTTTGAACCTACTCAGTCATTTTACACTCAGGACAAAATATCTGCAATTACAAAATCTCTTCCAACAATGTAACTATTCTTTATATTAAATGGTTGAAACAGAAGACTGCATCTGAATAGTCTCACCAATAATAAAAGTGTAATAAAGCCAATAATAATCTGAAAGTCTCCTTTTCTGCAGCAGAGTACTTCTTCTGATACTGGTTTAATTTCCTACAGAAGGACACCATTGGCTTCTGAATTCCTGACTCACTATCTTGTAATAAGATTGCACCTACATATCACAAGATACTAGCATCACCAATTTGAAATGTCTGAAAAAGCAAGGTTGATCAACAGTGGTTCATTTAATAGGATTGCCTTTGGCTTCTCAAAGGCTGCCTGGCATTCTGCTCACAAAGTCACTTTTGCTTGTTTCCTTCACAAATTTTAAGGTATAGCCACTGCACTGAAATTGTGCACAAGTTTCCAGCAAACCCACATGTTCCAAAAAGCCTCATGATTTCCCATTTAGTTTTAGGAACAGGGAATTCTATTAGAGCTTTTAACTTTCGTTGTCCTTTGCAATACTACAACACCTTTGCTCAATAAGTCACTACAGCTTTCGCAAATGTACTTGGTTAAATTTATTACTAAGCCAGCTAACCATAATTGCTTGAACAGATATTGTACTTGTCTCACATGTTCTTCCCATGTGTTACTTTATATTATGACATCATTTAAATAAACTACTCAGTTACATATTTCAGCTTCTACTTGACTCATAAGTCTTTGGAATGTAGCTGAGGTACTTTCTAACCCAAATGGCACTACTCAACATTGGTATACCCATTGTTGTGTCAAAAGCGGATATTTCTTTAGTCCTTGATGTTAATGGCACTTGACAGTACCAGTTCACTAGGTCAATCTTAGAATGAGGCCATGCCAATCCTAGTGATATAGTCTTCTAATCATGAATCTGTTTCCATGACCACATTTACTTTTCTATAATCTAACAGAATCTAGGTGATCCGTCCAGTTAGGATCTAATACTATAGGTGAGTACTCTAGTTGCCTTGACTAGGTTTAATCGAGTGATTTTCCAATACGTCTTGAATTTCTGTTTCTACCTGAACTTGTTTTTTCTTCGCCTGGACAATGATGCTGTTTAGCAGTACTGACTCCTCCACTTTGTTCTACTTCGTGTTGGGAATTGTCTATCTGTCCTTTTACCTCACTCTTGTCGTCTCTGCGATCTTCCACTACTCTCATTACCAGCCACAATTGTTCCTTCTTATCCTCATTCCTGCGACGATAAGTTTTCAACATATCTATGTGACAACACTAATTCTTCTTTCTACAAACAGAAGTATTTATCAGGTAAGTCACTTTATTAACCCTCCTAACTGCTTTGTATCGACCAGTAAATTGAGGTTCCCCTTGCACGGCCAACGATACCAATACTTCAT
This sequence comes from Ginglymostoma cirratum, assembly GCA_024137785.1. Classification (NCBI taxonomy): domain Eukaryota; kingdom Metazoa; phylum Chordata; class Chondrichthyes; order Orectolobiformes; family Ginglymostomatidae; genus Ginglymostoma; species Ginglymostoma cirratum. The sequence goes on along the minus strand of JAHRHZ010000123.1, from coordinate 2,507,709 downwards.
CTCCTCCTTAAAAACATCATAATTATAGAATGTTTAGCTGCCCATTCTTTCATTATTACTTTCAAATGCTCTTGTGCTACTCTACATGTTTCTGAGAGTTTTTCCAGAAACATGGACACGTAATCCAACATTGAAGATGTCGTTTTGTTTCAAGAACTTTTCCCTCATCAACTTTATGGACCTCTAATTTCCTGATCATAAATCAAGTCAAATTGACTAGACCAAGTAGATTCATTTTGGGATCTCTGTCAGCAAATAGTAAGAAATCGAATCCTTTGTCCCAATCCTGTGGGTACTTGCCTAAATCATAGTTTTGATGGTACCTCTCCGAAGCTCCCTATATTTGCAGATGATACACTGACAATTGTCTTATACCCAATCGCTCACAATCTCCTGACCTTATAATGGAAGGAAGGTCATTTGATGAAGCAGCTGCAGATTGTTGAGCCTAAGAAGCTGAGAAATTCCTACAGAAATTTCTTAGGACTGAGATGATAGATCTCTTCCTTCATGTTAGGTAGTCTCCAACCAGTGGGGAGGTTTCTCCCTGATACCCATTGACTCTAAAGGCTTTTGATGCCACACTCCGTCAAATGTCTTATCTCACTGTTTTGACCAATTATCATATACGCGAACTCTCTGACCCGGAAATTGTTTTTCAGTTACCTTATCAGATCCATTTGCAATGTTCAACAACCTAATTAAATCTTCCTGTTAATTTCTCTCCTTGGTGGAAAGTGATCACAGATTCTCTTGTTTCTTCTCCACTGAATATCTGTCATCCTTGACGTAATTCTAGTGAGTTAGCCCCAGTTCCCAAACCTTGACATTATTCAAAACGTATGAAGCCCAGTGTTGGATACAAAACTCAAATACAGGCCCAGACAGTGATTTATACAGCCATAGAGTTATACAGCACGGAAAATGACCCTTCAGTCCAACTTGTCCATGCCGACCAGACATACTAAATTCATCTAGTCCTATATGCCACCATTTCTCCCACATCCCTCTAAACCCTTCCTATTCATGTACCCATCCAGATACCTTTTAAATGTATTAATTGTACCAACCCCCACCACTTCCTCTGACAGCTCATTCTATACATGCACCACCTTCCTGCGAGAAAAAGCTGCCCCTCAAATCCCTTTTAAATCTTTCCCCTCTCACCTTAAACCTATGTCATGTAGTTTTGGACTCCCCTACCCTGGGAATAAGACCTTGGCTATTCACCCCATTCATGCCCCTCATGATTCTATAAACCTCTATAAGGTCACCCCTAAGTCTCCAATGTTCCAGGGAAAAAAGCCCCAGCCTCCTCCTATGGCTAAAACCCTTCAACCCTGGCAACATCCTCGTAAACCTTTTCTTCACCCTTTCATATTTAACAATATATTTCCTATAGCAGGGAGACAAGAACTGAACACAGTATTCCAAAAGTGGCCTAAGATGTAGAATAACATCCTTTTTTTTTAAACTTCATACCTGTACTTAGGAAATCCGGGAATGACAGCTTCTTTTTCAGGAAATAGTCTTTTCAAACTGTACTGAACCTTGACAGCACCACACTGGAGGAGTTGACCTAGATAATGTGCTCAAGACTCGAGTGTGACTTGAATCCATGACCACCGGTTCTGAGACAACCAGCTGAGCCACAGCATATACACAGAACACACATTGTCCCCTGGTTCTCACTTCAGCTTCTTACCAAAACAGTCCTGTCCACTTTTGAACCTTTTCAGCAAATTGTGGAGGCTGGAAAATGCGCAGCTCTTTGTGTTCATTGAACCTAACGGCCTTACCCATTTTGTCCTGGATTTCCAACTCTGCTGTCCTATCAGCTGGGTTTGTTGCAGGATTTGTTGCTGGATTGGGTACTCACAGAGCCTGGGACTTCATGTGCTAGTCTGCCATGAATGGTGGCAGGATTTCCAACAACAGGAGGCATAACATCCAGCCAACAAAGGTTTCTGCAGTGGAACTGATTGTTGATAAGCAGGTGAACTACTGATGGATAAACTGGGAACTACAAACTTGGAAACATAAAAGTCGATAACCTGGAATCAGTTGTTGATGTCCCAAGGGTATCAATGTGTGATAACCTGGGAATGAATGGTCTATAACAAGAGAAACTAACAGCCAGTGTCTGAGAACTAAAGATCGATAGCCTGTGAATTAACGATTGATAACCCAAAAATGAATGGTTGATATCCTAGGAATTAGTGATCAATAACCAACAAACTAAAGGTTGATAATGATTGATAACGTGCGAACTAATGATCAACAACCCAGAAAACTAATGGTTGATAACCCAATAAACCAAAGATCAAAAACCTAGGAATTAACAGCTTATGACCTGGAGACTATAATGGTCTACAATCTGGGACCTAAAGATCAACAACCTTGGAAATTAATGGAAGATAACCCAGACAAAATATGGTCTATAAACCTGTATTAACGGATGAAAAACTAGGAACTAACAATTGAAAACCTGGAAATTAACAGTCTACAAACAAAGACTGATAACCGATGAGGGGAAAGTGAGGGAGATGATTGGGAGGTGGAAGAAAGTGATGGATAGATGAGGGAGGGGAAGGAATGAAGGTCAAGGTTAGTGCGTTGGGGGATGGAGGGTGATGGTGTGGAACCGGGAGAGGAGGGGGAACAGGGAGAGTTGGGGAGGAGGAAGAGAGTGAAAGAATGGAGGAGGGTGGGAATGGAATGGGGGAGAGTGGCTGGGGACTGGAGTGGGCAAGGGGGAGAATGAGGGCAGGCTCAGTGAGGGAGGGAGAATTGGGGGAGGGAGCGAGTGGACGGGGGAGAGGTTCAGTAATTAAGGGCGTCAGCGTGGGTGGAGAGGGCCGAGTTGGATGATTTTGAGTAGGTTGGGGTTTCGAGGGGAGCGCGAAAAGAGACGTTTAAAAACAGAAAGAGGCCAAGGGCTATCTCTATGCCTATGTAACCCATAGCAACCCTGGGCGGAAAAGACCCCTGACCCGGCAGCAGATCGTCAGGGAGTGGTAAGATGGCGGCGGTGGAGCGGGGTTGAGATATACACATAGAGAGAGAGAGAGAGAGAGAGGGGAGCCGGTAACGGTCAGCTCTGACATGTTCTCACTCTGTTAGAGGGAGCGACTGTCCGCTAGTCCAGCGCGGTCCGGACCCGGGGCCAGCCCAGCAACATGTCCATGGAGGACCCCTTCTTCGTGGTGAAAGGGTAAGGAGAGGGGAGAATGGTGGTGGGTGGTGGGGAACAGTAGGGCCTGGCGGGGCCCCTCCAGCAGCCGCTGTCCTCACTCTGATTAACAAGTGTCCTCTGTAAACCGAGCTATCACCCCTTAGGCTAATCTCCCGTCTGTAAGGATAATTTTTCTCCCCCTTAACCTCTTGCGTGTAAAATATTAACTCGATGAGGAGAACTAAAAGCAGGTTAGTAGGTCTTTCTGTGACCGCCCCAAAGGTTTATTAATTAGCCCTGTTTTTGAGGCAGTTGGGTGCCGCACTTGGTCTCAAATCGTTTAGGTCCAACCCCTCGGATTGTTATCATTCGATACCTGCTGTGGTTGCTAAGGAAAGGATTGTGCTCTGTCACACCTATGTGTACTTTACAAGGTGTTGCAGGTTTGCAGATGGGATGGTTTGGCTTAACTTAACTTTTAATTTGGTAAACCAGAAAATGGGTGTGAAGGTAGAACTGTTACACAGAAACATACAGGTTAGGAGCAGGAGTAAACTATTTGGCCCTTCGAGCCTGCTGTTCCATTCACCTTGACCTGATAGTGGCTTCAACTCCACTTTCCTGCTTCTCCAATAACATTTGACTGATAGTTGTACAGCATGGAAACAGACTCTTTGGCATAACCGGTCCATGTTGACCATAATCCCAAACAAAACTTGGCCCAGCTGCATGTGTCTGGCCCATATCCCTCTAAACGTTTCTTATTCATGTACTTATCCAATGCCTTTTAACAATTATAACTACCTGCATCCACTACTTCCTCTGCAAGTTCATACCCCAAATGAACCACTTACTGTGTTTTTTAAAAAAAATTACCCCTCCTGTTTGTTTTTAAATCTTTCTCCTCTCTCCTTAAAAATATGCCCCCTAGTTTTGAACTCTCCTGCACTAGGGAAAATAACTCTTGTCACTCGCCTTATCCAGACCCCTTATGAATTTATAAACTTCAATAAGGTCACCCTTCAACTTCCTACGCTCTGGTGGAGGAAGTCCCACTCTTTTCAGTCTATTTTTATATTTCAAATCCTTGATTCCTGGTAAATATCTTCAGAACCCTCTCTAGTTTAGTAATATCCATCCTATAACAGGGTGACCAGAACTGGACACAGTACTTCAGAAAAGGCCTCGCCAGCATCCTGTACATCGTCAACATGACATCCCAACTCCTACACTAGAAGATCCGAGTAACGAAGGCAAGCGTGCTAAACGCCTTATTAATCATTCTGTCTGCAAGTGCTGCAAATTTCAAAGAATTACGTCCCGGAACTCCTAGGTCTGTCTGTTCCACAACACCACCCAAGGCTTTCCTTTTAATTGTATAAGTCCTACCGTTGTTTGTTTTACTAAAATGCAATTCTTTGTATTTGTCCAAATTAAACTTCCATCTACTACTTCTCAGTCCATTTAACCCAACTGATCAAGATCTCTTTGTAATCTTAGATAACTTTCTTTACTGTCTGCTATACGACCAATTTTGGTGTCATCTGCAAACTTACCAACTTAGCCTTCTCATCTAAATCGCTTGTATAAATGACAAACAAGTGGACCCAGCACTGATCCTTGTGGAACAGGAATTTGACTCCTTGTAGGTCAGGAATTTACCTACATCCGCCTTAAAATGGCACTTCGACTACCTTGGCAAGGGGGTGTCATAGACTCTCAAGCCTTTAACAGAAGGGGGAAAGAAACAGTTATCTGTCTCAAATGGGGGACCCCTTATTTTTAAACTCCGTCCCTAGGTTCTGGAATCTCCATCAATAGGGAATGTCATCTCAGTATCCACCTTGACTAGTGTCTTCAGGATCCTCTATGTTTCAATAAGATCACATATATTTTTCTAAATTCCAATGGATACAAGTCTAACCTTTCCTCCATAAAATGTGATTCATGCACCTGTACACTCAGATACCTCTGTACTGCAGAGATCTCCAATCTTTTTTCCATTTAAATAATATGTCACTTTTCTATTCTTTCTAACTAAGGTCTAACATGCAAACCTGGTTAAGGAGAATCCAAAGGGATTCTACAAATGCATTTAAGGACAACAAGGTGACTAGGGACCCTTAAAGATCAGCAAGGTCACCCATGTGTGGAACTGCAGGCGACGGGGGAGATGCTAAACGAGTATTTTGTATCAGTGTTTACTGCGGAGAAGGATATGGAAGATCGAGAATGTGGGGAGAAAATTTTTGAATCTTGAAATTTTTGAAAAATCTAAGTGTCCATATTACTGAGGAGGAAGTGCTGAACATCTTAAAACGCATAAAGGTGAATAAATCTCTGGGACCTGATCAGGTGTACCCTAGAACTCTGTGGGAAGCAAGGGAAGAGATTGCTGGGCCCCTTGCTGAGATATTTGTATCAGCGATAGCCATAAGTGAGGTGCCAGAAGACTGGAGGTTGGCTAACATTGTGCCACTATTATAAGAATGGTGGTAAAGAAAAGCCAGGGAACTGTAGACTGGTAAGCCTGACATCAGTGGTGGGCAAGTTGTTTTAGGGAATCCTGACGGACAGGATTTACATGTATTTGGAAAGGCAAGGACTGACTAGGGATAGTCAACATGGCTTTGTGCGTGGGACATCATGTTTCACTAACTTGATTGAGTTTTTTGAAGAAATAGTGAAGAGGATTGAGGGCAGAGCGGTGGATGTGATCTATATTGACTCCAGTAAGGTATTCAACAAGGTTCCTCATGGTAGACTGGTTAGCTAGGTTAAATCGCACAGAATACAGGGTGAACTAGCTATTTGGATACGGAACTGGCTCAAAGGTGGAAGACAGGATGGTGGTGGAGGGTTGCTATTCAGACTGGACGCCTGTGACCAGCGGTGTGTCACAAGGATCGGTGCTGGGTCCACTGCTTTTTGCCATTTATATAAAAGGTTTGGATATGAACATTGGTATGTTTAGTAAGTTTGCGGACGACACTAAAATTGGAGGTGTTGTGGACAGCGAAGAAGATTACCTCAGAGTACAAAGGGATCTTGATCAGATGGGCCAATGGGCCAAGGAGTAGCAGGTGGAGTTTAATCTAGAAAAATGTAAGGTGTTGTATTTTGGAAAGGCAAATTAGGGCAGGACTTGTACACTTAATGGTAAGGTCTTGGGTAGTGTTGCTGAACAAAGAGACTTTGACATGCAGGTTCACAGTTCCTTGGAAGTGGAGTCACAGGTAGATTGGATGGTGAAGAAGGTGTTTGGTACGCATGCTTTTATTGGTCAGTGTTTTGAGTGTGGGAGTTGGGAGGTCATGTTGTGGCTGTACAGAACATTTGTTTGACCGTTTTTGGAGTACTGTGTGCAATTTAGGTCTCCCCCTATAGGAAAATGTTGTGAATCTAGAAAAAGTTCAGAAAAGATTTGAGGATGTTGTCAGGGTTGGAGGGTTTGAGCTGTGAGGAGAGGCTGAATATGCTGGGGCTATTTTCTCTGGAATGTTGGAGGTGTAGGGGTGACCCTATAGATGTTTACAAAATCATGAGGGGCATGGATAGAGTAAACAGGCAAGATCTTTTCTCTGGGATGGGGGAGTCCAAAACTAGAGGGCATAGGTTTAAGGTGACAGGGGAAAAATTTAAAAGGGACCTGACGGGCAACTTTTTCACGCAGAGGGTTGTGCATGTATGGAATGAGCTGCTAGAGGAAGTGGTGGAGGCTGGTACAATGACAATATTCATAAAGGCATCAAGGTGGGTATATGAATAGGCAGGGTTTAGAGGGATATGGGCCAAATGCTGGCAAATGGGACAAGATTTATCTCGGATATCTGGTTGGCGTGGATGCATTGGACTTGGGTCTGTTTCCATGCTGTAGATCTCTATGACTCGATGATTTGAATGAATGATAATTTGTCTCACGGGAATAAAGGAAAGTGCTTCGGCAGTACTGATCGGAAACCATTTCAGAATGAAATAGGGCTAAAAATTATCCAGTTTCAAAATGCTTAGCCAGAGAAGGCCAATTCTCATTTTGTGAGAAAGTGATTTGTTTCAATAGCACCGTTCACAAATACAAGATGTCGCAGAGCACTCTGTAGCCAATGATGTGTAGTTTGCTATTGTAGAATGGCAGTGGCCATTTTTGTGCACAGGCTTCCACAAGGAGCAATGGCATGATGAGCAGGTAATCTGCCTTTGTGATGTTGATGGAGGAATAAATATTAATCGGGTCAGTGAGGAGAACTCCTCTGGTCTTTGAACTTACACCCTGAGAGGGAGGACAAGGCCTTATTTTAATGTTTCACCTGAAAAACTGCCTCTGACAGGCATGCGTGTCCTCACAACTGCCCTGGAGTTGTGTTGTTGTGGATGTCTTGGACTGGGATTAGATGTCGTGGATGCAAAAGTGAGACTAATGGAGTCACAGCTGAGTAAAAAGGCATCTGGCTCAGTTAGATTGGAACTAAAAGTTGGCTAGTAAAACAATGACCAAATAATGTGAGAAGTTGAAAGCCAAGATGGTTTAAGTACAGACTAGACACATTCTCACAAGGGGTAAAGGAAAGGCTTCTTGGATTACCAAAATCAGCAATGAAAATAAAACAAGAAAAGGATGTTTATGATAAATGTCAGGTTCAAATCCAACAGAAAATAAGATGACTAATCTTATAAGTAAACAGACAGGAAAAGGGGACAAAGAATATGAAAGAAGATTAGTGGCTGGCATAAAACAAATGCAAACTCTTTCCTCTAATTGTGTTTTTAAAACAAAAATACCCAAAGGAAAGGTTAGGCCAATGTTTTGAAAAAGAAAATGGTTACGTAATTGTTGTAATATAAATTGAAATCATTAAATGTTAAGAGCAGAGGATAAAGTTTCTGAAATGTGCTCAGATTTCTCTAAACTGAAATGTTTCTGGCTCAGAGGGAGGCGGCATTGTCGGGCCTGTTGCTGGGGGATGTGGTGAGTTGTGTGCATTGAGTTGAGGAACATTTAGGAGACAGTTATTGTAGGTTTAGAGAGGCCCTGAGTTTTAGTTTGGTCGTGGAAAAGGACAGATTTTCAGATGGGTCTTTCCCAGGTAAATCAGAATCAAAGATTAGCAGGCAAAATTGTAACTCAAAAGTGAGCTGTCTTTTGAGGAGGAAGTGGTTGAAGTACAGTCAAAATACATTGCCGTGAGGGGTCCAGGAAGGATGAACAAAGCTCAAGGTGCTGGAGGCCCTGGATGACACAGTACGATGAGCAGAAAAAAAGATGTTTGAGAGATAGTGGGAACTGCCAATGCTGGACAATCTGAGATAACGAGGTGTATAGCTGGATGAACACAGCAGGCCGAGCGGTATCAGAGGAGCAGAAAAGCTGACGTTTCGGGTCTAAAACGTCAGCTTTCCTGCTCTGATACTGCTTGGCCTGCTGTGTTCATCCAGCTCTACGCCTTATGTTTGAGAGATGCCAGTTTGATGAGTAGGAACCAGGCTGAATGTAGGATGTTCAGTGGGATGTATACAATTTGTAAGAGAAGCGCAGAGAGAACGCACAAATCTCCTCCTGGTATCAAAATGTTAAAAGGTAGTAAGACGTGGGATGGGGAAAATTAGTGGCAGAACGGGGGATCAATGCATGGAAGCAGAGGCCATAGGTGAATAACTAAATGATTAATTTGCATCGGTTTTTACCAAGGAAGAAGTTGATGCCCAAATCTTAGTGAAAAAGGATGTAGTTGAGATACTGGATGGGTTAAACACTGATAAATAGGAGCTATTAGAAAGTCTGGCTGTATCTAAGTTTTGTAAGTGACCAGGGCAACATGAAGATGGGTCCGGGTATTTTGAGGAAAGCAATGATGGAAATTAGAGATACCAGCCATAATCTTTTGATTTCTTTTCAGATCTAGGAATGTTGCCAAAGGATTGGTGAACTGCAAATGTTGCACCTTGTTCTAAAGGTGTTCAAGAATAAACACAACTGCAGGCCAATCACTAAGTTTGGTGGTGGAACAGCTTTTAGCAGCAATAATTCCAGGAGAAAATTAGCCATCGCTTAAATAAATTTGGGTGGAATTAAAGAAAGCCAGCATGGATTGATTAAGGGTGAATAATGTTGAACTAACTTGCTGTAGTTTCTTTTTGGAAGAGGTATCTGGGAGAGTTGATGCAGAAAATATAATTGAGATGGTGGGCATGGATTTTCAAAAGACGTTAAATGAAGTGCCACGCAACAAGCCTGTTGGCAAAGTTGCAGCTCAGAATAAAATAGGAAGTGGCATCATCGCATCAAAGTTACCTTATGTGACAGGAAGCAATAATAGTGAGCAAAGTAAAAAATGAAAGAACTGCAGATGCTGTAAATCAAACAAAAACAGAAGTTGCTGGAAAAGCTCAACAGGTCTGGCAGCATCTGTGAAGAGAAATCAGAGTTAATGTATCAGGTCTGGTGACCCTTCCTCTCAATTGTTCTAAGGAAGGGTCACCAAACTCAAAACGTTAACTCTGATTTCTCTTCACCAATAATAGTGAATGGTTATACTTCAAATTGAAGGAAGGTACACAGTTGAGTTCCCCAAGTGATGTTACGAAGGTTAATCCTTTTTAGGTCAGGTTAATAACATAGTCTTGGATGACCTGGGCATAGTTGTAGAACTTGTAGGAGACAAGTTATGCAGAGCCTGGAACTGTGAGGAAGCTAGTGATAGATTTCAGGAGAACCGACAGGTTATTTGAATGGGTGAACACATGACGCAAGAAACTTATTGGAGAGAAATGAATGCCTTTCCTCTATTCTTCCTAGGAAAGCCTAAATTAAAATAAAGGGAGGCCCCTTGAGTAGTAGTGTCCCTACTTCTGAGCCAGGAGGCCTGTGTTTGAGTCCCTCTTGCTCCAGAGTTGTCATAACATGTCTGAACAGATTGATTAAAAATATTAAGTTTTCAGTTTACGCAAGGTATACAAAATATAAAGACTTAAAATATCTACAATCCTAGAGTGAGCATAAGATCTGGGATGATCTGACAGTGATTGACAAGGCACAATGGGACTCTGGGCTTTATAAATTGAAGTACTTTAGGAACACGAAAGGAAGTAAGTTATGATCAACCTCTATAAAACACCTGACTTTATGAAGGACATGAAGGCATGAGAGTGGAAATCTCACTGTCTTGTAAGGAAGGAAGCTCCCAATGACAGTGAAGGAACAGCAATATAATTTCAAGTCTGGATGAAGAGTGGCTTGGAGGGGAACTTGGAGGTGATAGTGTTCCCATGTATCTGCTGCCCATGTCCACCTAGGTGGGAGAGGTCATTAGTTTGGAAGGTGCTGTCTAAGTAGTATTGCTTCTTGTTGCAGAGCATCTTGTAGATGTCACATACTGCTGCTACTGTGTATTGTTGTTGGAGAGTGTGAAATTTGAATGGCTTAGTTGGAGTGCCAGTCAAGTGGAATGCTTTGTCCTGGATGGTACCGATCATCTTGAGTCTGTGATGGTCATGCTAGTGAATGTCAAGGGGCAATGGTTGGGTTCTGTCTTGTTGGAGATGGTCATTGCCTGGTATTATTTTTATTTGTTTGAGATTTGGGTGTCACTAGCTAGGCAAACGTTTATTGCCAATTTCTAACTATTTAGAGGGCAGTAAAGAGTCAACCACTTTTCTATTAATCTGGAGTTACACGTAGGTCAGATTAGGGTAAGGATGGCAGATTGCTTTGCCTGAAGGACATTAGTAATCAGCATGGGTTTTTAATGATTGACAGTAATTATATGGATGTCGTTAAACCAGCCTTTTATCCCAAAATGTTGTACTGAAATCAGATTTCACCATGTGGGATTTGAACCCATGTCCACAGAACATTAGCTGGCATTCTGAACTTTCCACATTAGACTCGGAGTACTATAACATAGAAGCAGTTCCTTCTGCCCATCGAGTCTGCGTCGGTCAAAAATAATCATCTAATTGTTCCAATCCCACTTCCTAGCACTTAGCATTGCAAGTACACGTCTGAATCCTTAAATGTTATAGGAGTTTCTCCTCTACCACCATTGCAGGCAGTGACTTCTAGATTCCTACCACCCTATAACCTCCGGTCCCTTAAGTATATGCCCTCTGGTCATTGATCCATCCACCAATGGGAAAAGTTCCTGTCTGTCCTGTGTATGCTCCTCTATTTTATACATCTCAACCATGTCATATTGCTGGGTAAATGCGGCATTGTAACTTTACTGTGACAGTTTGGCCAGCTTTGTTGTCCTGTGTTGTAGTTTCACCGAGTTTGCACCTTATTTTTAGGTGTGCCTGGTACTGCTCCTGGCATGTCCTCCTGCACTCCTATTGAAACCAAGGTTGATCCCCTGGTTTGGTGGTAATGGCAGTGTGTGAGATACATCTGGCCGCAAGGTTGCAGATTGTGGTCGAATATAAATTGGCTGCTGCTGATAGCCCTCTGCACTTCATTGTTGGCTGGTATTGAATTGCTCAATCTGTTCAAAATTTATCCCATTCAGTACAATGTTAGTGCGACACAGCACAATGGATGGTATACTCCATATGAAAATAGGACTGTGTCTCTACAAGGACTATGTGGTCACTCTTACCTATACTGTTGTGAATGCATGCACCTATAATTGTCTGAGGATCTTTTAAAAAAAAAAAGTAGCAGGGTAGTGGGAAAGGGGTGCGCTGTGTGACTAGCTAAATTTGTTCTTTGAGAGCTAACAAGGGTACAAGCTAACAATGAGTCAGATGGCCTCATTGTGTTGTAACTCATTCTGTAGGTGGGGAGGCATGGCTCTGGTTTTAAGTGTGTACTTTTCATCCATTTGAGGGTGTAGTGGGGTTGGCATGGTTGTGGAGACAAGACCTTCGATAATGTCTCCTCTGAAAGACTTGACATTGCTGTGGTCCTTTAATAGTGCACTTAAATGTCAGCCTAGTTTTACATTCACCTCTTTGGAGTGAGAGTTTACGCATAAAGCCCTAGATCTGCAGTGAGACCAATACCTGCAATGCCACTGCTGACCCTAAAAAGCCACATGAAAATGCATGGGTGAGGCTAAGATGGTGTTGCCCAATGCTATTTAAGATTTGAACTACATTAAAAGTTAATTTGTACCAAATTTCATGCTATGTCTTTTCTTCCAGCGAAGTGCAGAAAGCAGTGAACACTTCTCAAGGATTGTACCAGAGATGGACGGAGTTACTGGCAGATCCCTCTTCAGCCAGCAAGGAGGAGTGTGACTGGACAACGAATGAGCTTCGGAATAGTCTCCGTAGTATCGAGTGGGACTTGGAGGACCTCGATGAAACTATTAATATCCTTTAATTGCATGTCAATGTGGTGGCTCCTTCTCAAAAGCCACTAGCAACAGCAATGTGACAGTTTCACCCTGTATAATACTGCAGTTGCTAATAACTGTGACATTTACATCAAATAGCCACGTCTGGTTTAGCAGATATGTCTCGAGGCCGTTTTATCATTAAAAAGCAGGATTCTAAAGCCTGTTGAAATTTCGAGAGGTTTGAGAACTAACTTTATGCTTGGGTGCAGTAGGTGGGTTTACTTACAATGCTGGTTAATACAAGACAGGGCATGTTTTCTTGTATCTGAAGCCAACTGCAGGTGAGAGTTTGCACATGTTAAAAGAAGCACCGTATGAATACAGCAGAGCTACTTGTACTGAATACATCCCCCAAAAAAAGTTCCTAATGGCTAGTATTTGGGAGATTAGAAGTGGGCATGGAGCTACACAATTTTCCCATTAAATGGGGTCTTGGCAACAATTCCTGTGCTTCCCCAAGCAAACCGAGTTTCTCAATAACTCAGTGGTACTTGGTACGGTTTGGAAACTAATGCTACTCTGCTGTGTTAGCACATGGAAAATGCAACAGTTTGAACAAACTAATTTTCTGTAATGGTGGCTAGAGGCAGTAATGGTTTGCACCATGCAAATGGAAGTTATGGAGTGGATCAGTGGATGAAGTTATGGATCACTGGGTGAGCCACCCTCTAGGGTACCAAGTAAAGACAGGCCTTGAGAGAAGGTTCATGTCCTTGACCATAGTGGAAGAAGGGTGGCACAAAGGTGCATCATTTAGAAAGTGTCATGTAAGTTCATTTGGTGGTGCCAGGGCCACCATTGTGTCAAATTGCAGGCCTAGGTTTTGGCACACATGGCTGGAGAAGGTGCTGCAGTTATGAATCATTATGTTTCACTGAGTCTGGTTAAATTCCTCAACATTTTACTACATCAAGGTATTGTATCAATGTAGGTTGTTGTGTGTAAAATTGCCAATCTGGTGTAAACACCAGTTGATTTGCCTTAACCGCAACATACGTATTGTAGAGACAAATCCTCGGAAGTTTAACCTTGATCCTGTAGAACTGAGTAAGCGGAAAGCATTCATCACCAATACAAAGCAAATCGTGAAGGCAAGTCCTGCTGTTGTGTTAACAGGCAATTGAGAAATTGATGGTTTCTGATAGCAGTGATCGGGAAGGACTAGGCTATTAGAATATTTGTTCTGGGAAATGGGGCAGTTGGAATTATCGAGCAAGATTGAAAGTTTTTGTGGAGAGGCATAAAGCAGTGCACTTTTGTACTAACTCTCACCACTGGTTCTTTTATTGTTACATCAATATGTTTGTATCTGGAGTTGTGATGGTTCTGTTATTAGATTAGCAATCCAGACGCTGGACGAAATCTCAGAACTGTACATTCAAATCTTTTTCTAGGGGATAAGATGAAAGTGTCAATAAAAGTGACCGCAAAGCTGTTGATTATCTTTAATCTAGTTCACTAATGTCAATTAATAGAGTTAACCTTCTGTCTTTAATCATTCTGCTGCCTTGTGACTTTAATCGTGTATCGACTCTTATTTTCACCCCAGCTTCCTTGCTACTTCATTTAGTCATCGGGTCATTTACGGTTGGGTAGTAAATGTAAGGTCTAATTAATTTTTTGATAAAATAACTGTATCTTCCAACCTGACAAGTGATTTCCTTCTTAATTATGACATTGCTGTTACCTCACTGGAGATTGACATGGCTGAGAAAGCACTTGTGGGGTTTAATGGATTTTGTGATTTGTTCCGAGTGCCATATACTGCTTAGATGTGGATTTTTTTAGCCCTATGCTGAGATTGTGCCTTCAGCCAGCAAAGCCATGTGCAGGGTGAGAAAGTGAGTGGGAAAATCAGAAGGCAAATTACTATTGCTTGATTCAATGTTCTCTGGGTCTTGGCTTGGAAAGGTCAAGTGAGTGTTGGAATGTTGAGAGCTATGTGCATGGACTACAAGATAGTTGATGTGGGAAGTGCAAGAATGTGACTAATGTGATAGGGAGCTTGTTCTGACGTGTGTTTCTGAAAGTATAAATGAATTTTATCTAATGTATAACCCTGCGCGATACCTGTCTCTGAAGTGTTAGGTAGGGACAGTGTAGAGAGTTATTAAACTATTGAATCACATGTTGAACCTGCCTTGGGAGTACTTGACAGTGCAATATGGAATCTGAAAAGTAGTGCTCGATTGCCTAGTACTTTTAATAAAACACTGAATCAAAGGGAAAGTTAATGCTTCATTTTAAAAGTGAAGCTGCATGGGTTGTCAATCAAGTCCAAAGATCATAGGAATTCTATGATCAATGATTCTACAGTGTGGAAACAGGCCCTTTGGCCCAACAAGTCCACACCCACCCAAATCCATCCCCCTACAACCCACCTAATGTACAAATCCCTGAACACTATGGGCAATTTAGCATGGCCAATCTACCTAGCCTGCACATCTTTGGACTGTGGGAGGAAACTGGAGGAAACCCACGCAGACACGGGGAGAGTGTGCAAACTCCACACAGACAGTCGCCCGAGGGTGGAATTGAACCCGGGTCCCTGGCGCTGTGAGGCAGCAGTGCTAACCAGTCAGCCACCATGCCACCTGAGCCTTTGCTGATGTTTCGATGTAAAACCTTGTCCCACAGAAAGACAGACTTGCTGCAACAGTTCACATTCCTTTGTGATGAGTGTTTCCATTCATTGCTACAGTGAATACTGATCTTTTTCAGTTTATTTGCAGGAAATGAAGGATCACATGTCCAGTTCCTCGGTGCAGGCATTAGTGGAGCAGAAGAATAGACAGGTGAGTGAGTAGCTTGTGTTTGTCTCTTGCTTCTGACCAACTAGTATAATGTAGAGGCAGAGTTTTTAAAAAAAAGTCCCCTAGTACTGGTCATCAATTCTTACGGCCCTTTGGAAGGAGATAGATATCTTAGAGGGCAAAAATTGGAGATTGTAGTCTTCTGGCTAGTTTTCCTGATTGAATATCCACGGTTGGAGCCAGCATTGCCTTCAGTGTTCTGCAGATTACCAAGAACTGCATCTCCTGATTTGTTTGTTTTTTATTATTTTTGGAAGCATTTGTCTGGAAAATGCAAGGCATTGTACAATCCCCCATTGATGCACAGATAGACTAACACTTTACAACTTCATTATATTCAACAGTTAATCATATCTGCAATTTCATTAGCATCACGTTTTTGGCTCAATCATAATGCTGTTCAAGAGGCACTCCAATTTGCTGGTATGGTACTGACGTTTCAGGGTCAAAGTTAGATCGTATCAGCTGAATTGGCCAATTTTCAGCTGGGACATTTGTTGGGTGCCTGCTCCAACCTCTATGCCTTGTGGGCAGTAATCTGTTACCATCTGGAGGGTCCCAGCTTGAAATTATTTGCTACAGAAATCTGACGAACCTTGACCGTCTAGATCCTTTGCTGGCATGTGGGCCTCAAGCCTGATCATTTGGTCATTAAGGTGTGGCTGAGTGGTACCTTGCATGCTGAGTCAAAGTTATGGGTTCAAACCCCTGTCAAGAACTTTGACATGTAATTGGAGACCCCAGCACTACCCCACCCCCGAGCCGTAAACTGCAATGTCAGTGGTGCCATCTTCCAGTAAGATATGAAACTAAAAACCCATCTGTCCTCTCCTGGATATGGCAGATTCCAAGGCATTCTGCCAATGAAGAATACCTACTTGTGGAACTTTGCTGTGTGAAATTGGCTTCCACACTTTTTACATAAGCAATAACTGCATCCCAAAAGTACTTCAGAAAATAGTGAATGATACTGTACGAGTGACAGTTCTGCTCATAGTTTTTAAAAGATAGGAATTTGCAGCATTGAACATTACTACAGCACATCAATTCATCTAGTTCTCCATGTGAGAGGTGCCTTGAGACATGTGAGAGACCTACTATGTGTGAATGGTACCGAACCTTTCTTCTCTGGCCAGGGAAATCCAAGGCTGTTATCGCTTATTGAATGGTTTTAATTTTTGTTTCGTTCTGCTTGTGTGCAGACTTTGCTAAGCGCGAGAGGAAATCAGGGACTGAATTCCACTTCCGATAAATACAGCCGACTGGACCAAGAGCTGCAGGCAGCAAATTCACAATTTATTGAGGATCAGCATATGCAACAGCAGGTATCTGGACTGGGAATGAGCAATGCATTTGCCAAATGAGAGATGGGCAGGAAACAGTAGTAGAGGCTCTGTCAGGGTATCTTTTAGATGTCTGATTTTTGTTTTGTGTAGGGGGAGCATGGGAGATAAAAAGTTTTGAGTTGTGGCTTTCAGTCATGAAAGTGGTGGTTGCTGTGGGCTACCAAATGAACTGCAGGTATAATAAAGTAGGTTAAAGACACTGTCTGAGCTACATTCTCTGCCCACCAGATTTCCAGAGCTGTGCTGCGCATATTATTTTCAGGAGTGAGACCATTAAACTGGCCTCCCTGCTCCCTGAGCAGCAGATATGGGAGAAGGCCAGGAATGAGATTGGTCAGATTCCCTCCCCTCCCCTCCCTGTTCTTGAAAGGTATCCAGCAAGGCATGATAGCTACACAATGCCTGAGGACACCAGCTGAGTGCACAGTCAAGGAGTGATTTCCTTGCAGTTGAATGGTCTGCCACTTACTGTGGCCAGTTGTGTGAGGAACTGGTGCAAACACAAACCCATGAAACTATGAGATAACAAGGTGTAGAGCTGGATGAACACAGCAGGCCGAGCAGGAAGGCTGACGTTTCGGGCCTAGACCCTTCTTCAGAAAATCATTTTCTGAAAAAGGGTCTAGGCCTGAAATGTCAGCCTTCCTGCTCCTCTGATGCTGCTTGGCCTGCTGTGTTCATCCAGCTCTACACCTTGTTATCTCAGATTCTCCAGTATCTGCAGTTCCTAGTACCCTTGAAACTATGATCAGCATTTTGTGTTGCGAACTGGACATGGATGAAATGCTGTGTAAGGACTGATCTCTCTATCTGACTCATTTTGGCCCATGGGGAGTGCCTCTGTGCAATGTGCCAAGGAAGAGGGAACTGCTGATGATACATGGTGGGTGGGAGATGGGGCCTGTCTGCTGACAACCTGGGTGAGGCTGGCACTGGAACTAGTAGGAGGGTGGAGGTGTGGGTAACAGTTTCCTGGATCTTGTGGTGATCTTTTTCATCTTTGCTGTCCTCATACAGCTGATCACAGAGCAGCAGGATGATCAGCTGGAGCTGGTATCAGGCAGTATCGGTGTTTTAAAGAACATGTCACAGAAGATTGGAAACGAGCTGGATGAGCAAGCAGTGTGAGTGTCATTCCACCCATGCATTTTGCTTTTTGCAGGGGTGTGTGTGCGGTTTATGTTGAGCTTGAGGGGAAGGGGTTGTGTTGATGTGGCAGCATAAAGAAAACCTCAAGGGGCTGGATAAGCACATTGGATAGAGCAGGGAAGATCCAGTTGCTAGATAATCTAAATCTGTGAATCATTGCCCTTGCCACCTGCAAATTTGACATTGAAACAGTCAAACTGGACATGTGTTTGGAAAGAGATTTTGTTTCAGTGGTCAGGAAGGAACTGCAGTATTGGACGGGCTTCACCTGATCTGACTGGATCTAGTAACCTCATTGAAAGGAAACATTGAGTGTTCACAGGAACTGTGTAACTAGTAAGTGGGAGTGGGAGGACTCGGGTAGAAAACGTGGTAGTTCAGCAGTTTGAAAACAATTAAAATAGAAGAGAATAGACTAATAGTCAGATGTTGTGCTTTCAGCACTGAAGATAGGAAACTAAAAGTTGTACAGCAATTAAACTTGAAGAAGGAAATGAGAAATACCTCAGCAACGTGTCAGAGGTAAAGGGTAGTTTAGGGTGGGTGGCCCAAATAAGCCTTTTTTTTATAGTACTTCAGTGCCTGTAATGTGAAAATAGTGTTGGTTTGGAATTTTAATCTAATTTTAATTCAAGGTTACTCTTACTTTCATGTTTTATCCACCACTTCCCCAATAACTTAAAGGATTTTAGTTACCTTTTTGTTACTATGTAATTATCGCGTTTGAATTTAATGCCTTCATAAAAAATTTTCTTTGAGAGTCACACTGCAGTTCGCCTCCCTGCAAATGTGGTTCTTGAATATAGAAAGTTCATGGTTGTGAAAAACAAATTTCAATGCGTTTCAGGCAGAAATTCACTTTGGAGGGTATGATCTGAAAACTAGTGTGACAATACAACTGTAAGTGGTCAGAATTGGGAACTAAATGTTAGAACGTCTGGAGGAGTGAAGGGGAAGATCTTAGAAGGGAGAAGTATCCTTTGTTATTTAGTATAAAATCATGTTCGTAAGAGAAAAGCAAACAGTAGCATTTGAGGTAGAATTAAATAGAAAGGATTTAAGTCTATCGTGGGACTTGTGTAGAGGTCTTTCAAGAAGTTATTGTGAAAAAGTAGCTTTGTATAAAACTGGGATTAGATAGCCATTTGACAAAGGAAAGTTAGATTTGATAGCTTTCATAGCTTAGAGTTAGCAGACCAGCAAATGGCAGAAAGGGGGCTAATTTCTCATGCATCAGGACCATTTTCTGCAACACAATGTCCAATTTTAACTCTTAACATTCAAAACCCACCCACTTAACATAAAGCCCAAGTGTAGTGTTGACTCTAGGGGAAACAATTTTCAGGGTTAATGGGAAAGAGCAAGTGAATGGGACTGATTGGAAATCTCGACCAAAAGGTCAGCGTCAATGCATTGGGCCAAATGGTCCCTTTCTGTGTTGTACGGTTCAAATAGAATTGGGCTGTGAGAAAATTTTAAGTTTGCAGAAGACACAAAGATAGGTGAAGGGACAAGTAGTGTTGAGGAAGTGGAAAGGCTGCAAAAAGACTTGGGTGGACAAGGAGAGTGGGCAAAGAAGTGGCAGATGGAATGCAATGTGTAAAGGTGTGCAATTTAATAGAATAGAGGCATAGACTGTTTTCTAAAAGGGGCAAGGCTTCAGAAATCTAAACACAAAGGGTCTTGGGAATCGTAGTTCAGTGTTCTCTGAAGGTTAACATGCAGGTTCTGTTGGTGTTCAGGAAGGCAAATGCAATGTTAGGATTCATTTCAGGAGGGCTAGAGTACTAGAGCAGAGATGTACTGCTGAGGCTGTATAAGGCTCTGGTCAACCGCATTTGGAATATTGCGAGCAGTTTTGGACCCTGTAATCTTAGGAAGGATGTGCTGGCATTGCAGGGGTTCCAGAGGAGGTTCACAAGACTGACCACAACATAAAAGGTTTGTACATGAGGAGCGGTTGAGGACTCTGGGTCTGTACTTGGAGTTTAGAAGGATGAGGGGTGATCTGATTTGAAATTCTAAGAATACTGAGTAGCCTGGATACAGTGGACGTGGAGATGATGTTTCCACTAGTCGGAGAGACTAGGACATGAGGGCATAGCCTCAGTGAAGGGAGAACTGCGATGAGGAATTTCTTCAGCCTGGGGTGGTTAATCTGTGGAACTCACTCTCAGAATGTTGTGGAGGCTAAGTCATTGAGTGTATTTAAGACAGAGATAGGTTCTTGATTAGCAAGGGATTCAGAGGTCACACAGAGGCCAGGAGAATGGGGCCATGATTGAATAACAGAGCATACTTGATGGACTGAATGGCCTAATTCTGCTTCTATATCTTGGGGCCTTGTGCCTTAGAACCAACAATGGGCAATGTCATATTAAATTTCATAATAAGCCAGCTTAAATTGGTTACCTTAACTAACTAACTGAGCTTGTTTAAAAAGCTATTTCAACATTATATTCCCTGCTGCACTTTTCAAGCATAGAGTGAGAAAACATTTGAGTGCATTTTGCAGCAGGTCTAAGGAGGTGGCCCTACGTTTCTGATCTGATTTGAAATATAACATGTAGTCAAGAACAAGTTTCTATTAATAATGCAGGGTGCATAAAGGATGAGATTGGAGCTTGGATTTCGGTGTTATGTTTCACCCTCTGTACCTTCTGTTCTCCCATAGCATGCTTGATGAGTTCTCCTATGAGTTGGATAGTACCCAGTCACGGCTGGATAATGTAATGAAGAAACTGGCCAAGGTGTCCCACATGACCAGTGGTAAGTTGCAGGGGGCTGACTGTATCAGTCCAGTACTTAATTCACACATTGATCCCAGGACATGTAAATGACTTTGGAAAGTTGGTTGCTACTACGATCTGAGATTGGACCTTTGGAAGACCCAGGGTTGCTCTTGGGCAGGAATTGAAACATAAAATGGGGGGGAAAAACGATCAAGATGTTATGACATAGAACAACAGTATAGATGACTACAGATTTATATTTTTTCCTGCTTTAAGCCAGGGTTGGGATATGTGAGCTATTCCTTACTAATGAATTCGTCAAACTAATTGTACAACTAAAATAATTGAGCAATAATTTGAATTATTAAATAAGTAAACAGATGGTGGAAGGGTTGTGTGTGTGATTAACACATGGGGATATGATATTGCTATTGTGGAGACATGGTTGAGGATTGGGCAGGATTGGCATCTCCATATTCCAGTGTATAGAGTCTTCAGGCAAACAGGAGAGTGGATTGTGAGAAAAGTGGTGGTATTATAATATTGATCAAGGATTCAGTTACTGCAATAAGGTGGATTGATATCAAAGAAAGTTCCCCAATTGAGGCCGTTAAGGGTTGAACTTGATAACAAAGTGTCAGTCACATTGAGGGTTTATTATTCCCGGTCAGCAAGAGAGAGTACCTGTGCGGGCAGATCTCAGAAGTGTGACAATAATAGGGGTTTTCAGCTTCCTCAATATTAACTTGGTTAAGCAAAATGTAAAAGGCTTGGAGGGGACAGAAATCTTAATGTGTACAGGAGAACTGCTTTAAACCAGCATGTAGAAAGCCCTTCAAGAGAGGGTGGGTGCTGGACCTAATTTTGAGGAACAAAGTTGGGCAAATGGTAGAATTGTCAGAGGAGTAGAGGAGCACGTTGGTGATAGGTTTGGTTACTAAGATTTAAGATTTTTATGAAAAAGTACAAAGTTGGACTGGAAATAGGGTCTGAATTGCAGGAAGGCTAATTTTGAGACAGCATCTGGCCAAATTGGACTTGTCTCAGCTACATGCAGGAAAACCCACATTTTAAGCAGTGGGAGACATTTCAAAAGGATGTAGTGAGTGTGCAGAGCCAACATCTTCCTGTAAAGATGTGAGTGGTGGTCGGGCAAACATATCCAGGAATCCTAGATGTCAAGGAGCATGCAAAGTTGGATAAAGAGAAGGAGGGAGCATATGGTAGGTGGAGAGCTGAAAGCAGTATAAGCTCCAGAGGATAATGGAAAGTGCAGAGGGTTACTTTTTTTTTAATAAAAGAGCCAAGAGAGAAAGCACTGGCAGGTAAAATAAAAGATAATCCAGAAATGATCTTTATGCATATTGGAAGCAAGAGGATAACCATGGAAAGAGAGAAGCTCGTTAGGGACCAAAGTGTGGAGTTTCTGAGGACATGGGTGAGGTTTCAAATGATTACTTTCGTATCTGTATTCACTATCAAGAAGGACAACATTGGTATAAATGGGATGGTTAGGTATGTGGGGGATCTCTGAGCAAACTTGAGCAGGTTGTCAGTGAGAAGGAGGTGGTATTAACAGATTTAGTAAGCTTTAAATAGATTAAATTCCCTGGGCTCGGATGAGATGCAGGCTGCTGTGAGAGGCAAAGGAGCAGATTGCAGAGACATTAGCCTTAAAATTCCAGTCCCCTCTGGACATGAGAGGTGCTGGAGGACAGCTAAAGTGATACCATTATTCAAGACGAATGGCAGAGAGAAACCAGTGAACTGCAGGCCAGACAGTTTAGCATCAGAGGTAGGGAAAATTTGGGGAGATTTGAGGGACGGCATTTATTTTCCCCTTGGAGAGTCAAGAATTAATCAACAATAGTCAGCATGACTTTGTAAGAGGGATATCCTGCCTAACAAATTTGACTGAATTTTTTGAGGTGGTAACTAGATGAGTGGATGAGGGTAATGCAGGACCTTCGGTAAGGCTTTGAATGGGAGATTGGTCAAGAAGGTAAGAGCCCTTGAGTTCAAAGCAATTTGTCAAATAGGATCAAAAACTGGCAGAGATTTGGTGCTGGATCCTTGTTGTTTATAGTCTTCGTTTGTTAATTAGGCACTAATTAGATGTTATTTGTGAACCAAGTGATAAAACAATACTTGGTGTGGTAAACAGTGAGGAGATGAGCTTTTGACTACAGGAATGTATAGACCAGCTGGTCAGATGGATAGGAGAGTAGCAGATGGAACTTAATCCTGAAAAACATTTTGGGTTTGCTATGAAAGCAAGGGACTATACATTGGTAGGACCCTAGGAAGTACAGAAGATCAGAGACCTTGGTGTGCCCCTCCACATATCCTTGAAGGCAGCAGGACAAATAGATAAGGCATTTAGTCATATGGGATATTTGCCTTTATTGGTTAGAGCATTGGATACAAGAGCAGAGAGGTTGTGATGTTAATGAGGTCACAGCTGGACTGCCCTGGTCTGGTCACTGCACTGTTGGAGAGTTGTGATTGCACTAGAGATGGTGCAGAGGAGATTCTAGCTCCGACAACATTCTGGTGAGTGATTCACCTATGAAGACAGACTACATAAACTGGGGTTGTTTCCCTTAGAACAGAGAAGGCAAAAGGTGGGATGAGGGTGGTGGATCTCTGAAATTGAGAGGTATTGACACTGAAAATAGGCAAAAACCTCCCTCTTTAAAGGAGTCAATTACCAGAGAGCATAGATTTCACATGAGGCAGAGGTTTAGGGGGGATTTACAAAGTAATGTTTCACCCAGAGGGTTGAATATGTGGAATTCAGTGCCTGAAAGAGCAGCAGAGTTAGGAACCATTTCATTTAAGAACTTATCAGATGAGTGTTTAAAAGATCATAGCGCTTGGCCAGAGCCTCGTATGCTAGAAAATAGAATTAGAGTAGAGAGATTTTTGATGGGCTGAAGAGCCTGTTTCCACCCTGTAAAGCAGACTCTGGAGCCTGAGCTGATGACTGTATTAGTGAGGGGGACAGTTGCTTTTTCTCTTTTGGGAGGTAGTCACATCCCTTCCTTTTAAGTAAAGCTTTAGGTTTTTTGATCGTCAGGGCAGGAGATATGATTTTGTGCCTGTCAGTTCCAAGGACCTGTGATGCCCTTGCTGTTATTTAGGAGGTACCAAGTTGTTGCTTCCTGTGTGGATGAGAGTAAGGACTGCAAGATGGATGAGCAGACTGATAATGGTACCATCTTGCAAGCGGCCATTTGTTGAGGTGAGGTTGAAGGAGAGAGAAATGCTAAAGACAAGTATAGTCCAAAATAGGCACTGTGCTCTGCCGGCCAAGCAGCATCATAGGAGCAGGAAAGCTTGACGTTTCGGGTCTAGGCTCGAAACGTCAAGCTTTCCTGCTCCTGTGATGCTGCTTGGCCTGCTGTGTTCATCCAGCTCCACACCTTGTTATCTCGGATTCTCCAGCGTCTGCAGTACCTATTATCACTGTGCTCTGCCATTGAGTCTGGAAGTTCAAAAAGCTGTGTTGCCAGTCCTGTGCTAGGGATCAGAATATTACGAGTGAATAATAACCTGAGTAGGAAAGGTAGAAGGAATCAAATGCCATTACTAAATATGAATAAGGATCTACAGATGGGGTTTGAGAGCGGTGTTCCAAATTAGTAAGCAGAACCTCAATCTCATAGTGTGGAGGAAGGATACTGGGGCTCTGCAGATCGGGAAGCAGAATTAACATGAGTGGATATTAGGAATAAGGGTTCAGAATCTTAGAGTGGTTTGTGGAGCCTTTAACATTGAAAAATCATACAAAATTCATCATGCAGAGGTACTAGGCTCGTGTCCGTGCTGGTAGTTATGCCATTGGGCAGAATATTAAGCAAAATTGAACCTGTAAGATAGGTAACATAATAACTTGTCTAATCATATTAACTCTTATGATTAAGCTAGTGAAAGCTGAATTTGCAGAAAGTTCCAAGAAACTGCCACAGAAACAATCAGAAGTAAAGCTTATTCAGATCTTTAGATCTTAATATTGTATGATGAGGCAAATTTAATTTTTAATCTCATTGTCAATGGTCCTCCGAAGAAAATGTGATTATGCTACAGTTGAGTTCATTGGATTCCATATTTAAGATTGACGTACCCTATTGCAAAATAAGATTCATAAAGTCACTTTCATAATTATGAATGACAGCTGGCTAAACTTGATTGGTTAAATTGGTTCAGATATATGGTGGTACAAATATGCAACATTTAAATTAACCAAAATTTTTGACAAAAGTATATTGGTTAAAAAATGAAAGCTCAGCAAGAGCTTGCAAGAACTGTTATAAGAGTATTAAAAACCAAGGAGAGCAACTAAAGTAGACACTGGTCCTTTAAAGAATTGGGAGCAATTATTACAGGGAGTGAGGAGATGGCAGAAATGCTAAACAGTTGTATTGTGTTTCTTTACATTAGGGAATACAAATTACGTACCAGAGAAAGGGTAACCAAGGGGTGAAAAGTATAGTGATTGTTGCAGTGTAGAAAACACAGCAGCCAGTATGCATACAGCAAACTTACACACTATGACAATGACCAAATAATCTGTTCTTGTGGTATTGATTTTAAGGGATAAATATTAGTCTGTACCAATGTTTCCTGGCCTTCAACATAGTGCAAAAGATCTGTTGCATCCATGTGAGCAGATAGATAGAAACTTGGTTTAATGTCTCATTTGAAAGGCAGCACCTCCAACAGTGCCACGTCCCTTTAACACTGCACTCGAGAGTCAGCTTTAATTTTTTGCATTCCACTCTTGGATCTTGAATCTGGAATCTTGTAACTTAGAGGTGTGTGTATTACCAACTGAGCCACAGCTGACAATGAGGATCTAAATTAATATCAGCAGAGAAAATTGAGGGACTAGAATCCAACCGTCTCCGAGGACTAAAAGGTAAAGTTGTTGGATATGTATGATCGTACAAAGTCAACATGGATTTAGAAGTGCAAAATTTTTGGTAATTGTTTTTTGAGGATGTAACTAGTAGGGTAGATGAAGGGGACCCAGTAGATGTAGTATATTTGAATTTGCAACAGGCCATACAAGTTTTAATGTGCAAGATATGGGCTAATGAAGAGTGAGATAGTTTATTAGCATGAAGGCTTGCTTAGTGGAAGGAGTAAGGAGAAGCTGGGCTGTTTCAAATGGGCAGATTCTGGTTAGTGAAATGATGTAAGGGTCATTGCTAGAGCCTCAGCTGCGTTACAGAGAGACCACAAGTACTGTTTCCAATTTTGCTGTTGATACAATTCAATAAAAGGGAAAAAGACAAGTTGCTGGAAAAGCTCAGCAGGTCTGGCAGCATCTGTGAAGAAAAAAATCAGTTAATGTTTTGGGTCTGGTGACCTTCCTCAAACTTCTCTTCCAGCAACTTCTGTTTTGTTCCTGATTTACAGCATCCGCAGTTCTTCTGCTTTTTATTCAACAAAAGGCGCAACGGTGCCAACTGGAGACTGTATGCTGTATGAAAGGATATTTTTGTGGCTCTGCCCTAGGAAAATAAATCAATTTGGAAACATTCAGAACCCTGCTTGAAGTAGGCCAGAATTGTATTGAAATAAAAACCGAGGAATTTAGACAGGCTGCACAGTTCAGCTAACATCAGTGGAGAAAGAATCGTTTCAGTGGATGACCTTTTTTTAATTATAAATGTAAGAAGTCAGAGATTCAGCAGCGTGTAAGTGAAAAAAATTGCCTGAAAAGAAGGGGAAAGTCTAAAACGGGGTTTGTGGAAGGAATAAGTAAATGGCAAGGTCAGAAATCACATGACGCCAGGTTATAGTCCAACAGGTTTGTTTGAACACACAAACTTCTGGAGCATAGCCCCTTCATCGGGTGAAGTGAGAAAGAAGCACACGGAACACAGAATTTATAAGTAAAAGCTCAAAGGCTCACACAACTGATGAGAATGTATTAAACAAAACTAAGATGCTGTCAAATATTTTTATCAGTTAAAGGTTTTAATTATTTATGTAAATCCCTGAATTTCTTTCAAATCACTGCCCTGAGAGAAGTAAAAGTTTTATACACTATACGATCGTATCATGGCCACTTCTGCAAGACGTGCCAGATCTTTGACATGGACAGTACTATTGCACGTGGGAACACCACCCACCACGTGCACAGCAGATACTCATGTGACTCTGCCAATGTTACCTATCTCGTATGCTGCAGGCAAGGATGCTCCAGGGCATGGTACATTGGCGAAACCATGCAGACGCTATGACAACAGGTAAATGGACACCACGCAACAATCGCCAAACAGAAAGGTTCCCCCACTGGGAGAGAACACTTCAGAGGTCAAGGACATTCGGCCTCAGATCCTTGGGTAAATATCCTCCAAGGCGGACTTCACAACAATGCGGAGTTGCCAAGCAGAAGCTGATACGGAAGTTTGGTACCTGTGAGGATGGCCTGAATGGGGATTTTGGGTTCATGTCGCACTATAGGTGACCCCATCACACTTTTCATTCACACCATACACTCTCGTGCACAAATACATGCCCTGCCTCCCTCCCTCCCTCCCCTTGCACGCTTGCTCCCTCTCCCGCGACCCCTGCGCTCACGTGTGGTGAATTTGTATCTGCAGATTCATCCCATTTTGTTCAAAAGGCACACAATGTATAGAGAGTCAATGTAACTTTTTATAAACTCCTACTTTAGAAATAAGACCAGTCTGACCCCAAACTAAAACAAACAGATTCTAAACAAGGCCTCATACGTAACATGCATTGTCTGACCTAAAATGTCATCTCCTCTTTAGTTCTCTCAGGGCAGCGACTTGAAAGAAATTCAGGGATTTACATATACATTTTCATCAAATAATTTCTTCTAATTGATTAAAAATTTAACAGCATCTTAGATTTGTTTAATACTTCCTCATCAGTGGTGTGACCCTTTGATCTTTTACTTATAAATTCCGTGCTCTGGGTGCTTCTTTCTCACTTCACCTGACGAAGGGGCCATGCTCCAAAAGGTTGTGTTTTCAAATAAACCTGTTGGGCTATAACCTGGTGTCGTGTGACTTCTGACCTTGTCCACCCCAGTCCAACACTGGCACCTTCACAGCATAATTAACTGATGAAAGCAATGGTCTTTAAGTGTGTGAAGATGGCAATAGGACAAGTAAAACAAAAAAAAAAATGGATCTATGGAAGTGTAAATGGCAGCAGCAGAGCCATTATTACTAGACCAACTTTCGGAAGAAGTGGGAGCAGTGGTGAAGATATGACATTTTTGCAATCTGAAGTAGTATCAAATTAGTGGTAGGGTGAATAGCCAAGGTGTCTTCCCCAGGGTAGGGGAGTCCAAAACTAGAGGTCAAAGGTTTAAGGTGAGAGGGGTAAGATTTAAAAGGAATGTAAGGGGCAATTTTTTTTTCACACAGAGGGTGGTGCGTGTATGGAATGAGCTGCCAGAGGAAGTGGTGGAGGCTGGTACAATTACAACATTTAGAGGGCATCTGGATGGGCACATTAATCAGAAGGGTTCAGAAGAATATGGGCCACAAGCTAGCAAATGGGACTCGATCAGTTGAGGATATCTGGTTGGTATAGATAAGTTGAACCGATGGGTCTGTTTACATGCTGTATGAATCTAGTGCCGAATCAAAAGTTGAAAGCTTGTTTCTGAATCCTTTTGAGTTTTGTTAGAACAGTATAACGTGCTGAGCACACTGGGAGCAACGTAATTACCATTTCAGATGTAAATGCTTTGGGGGTTCAGAGGTGATTTACCAGATTGATACCTGGAATGGGTGTGTTGTCTTATGAGGAGAGATTGGACAGGTTGGGCTTGTTTCTGCTGGAGTTCGAGTGAGGGATGACTTCATTGAAGTGTGTAAGATTCTGAATGCTCTTGAGCAGGTAGACGTGGAAATGGTGTTCCCTCTGTTGCTGAGTCCAGTAATAAGGGGCGTTGTTTTTCAATATGAGGTTAGCCCTTTTTGGAGACAGATGCAGAGACATTTGTTTGCTGTGTGTTGAGAGACTTTGGAACTGTCTGTCAGGAGGTGGTGGAGGCACCTTGCAGTCATTGAGTATTTTTAAGGCAAAGGTAAATAGATTCTTGTTAGGCAAGGGGATCAAAATTTAGTGGTACATGGGAGAGTGGAATTTGAGCTGGTAATAAACTTATTGAAAGATGGAGCACGCTTGAGGGGCTGAGTGGCCTACTTTTGCTCCTATTCTGTATGTTCAGTTGGATAAAGGAGGATTGCTGGCATCATTGGTCTTGAGGCTTTCAGGAGAGGAAGGAAATGAAATGGAGTAGGAAAAAAATCCAGTTGGTTATTACGGAAAAGAAATCGCAGAGCCCTCTAATTAAAACTACTGCTTAAATCAGTAATCTCTGCATTATTTGTTATCCAGTTATGTCAACAGACAGTTGTATTTAGTTTCACTGAATGGAAGAACGAAACTGGTTTGCTTATTTGCTGTGAGAATCTTATTGTCAAATGTTTCACATTAATGTGGTTTTTGTTTTCATCACATCTGGCTCAGTCTTTTGATAGCACAGAGTTGCTACTTGATGTCTGCTTGCACAGCAGGATTACGTAGACAGCTGGTTGGAAATCCCCTAATATGGTAGTGGTTTTGATTCGGAGAACTGAACCACAGCCGGCAGGAAGCTGTGGAATGGGACAGGAAATGTGAAGGGGAAACTTTTCCAGGAAGTGACACCAGGCTTATGTGGTTTGTGTTTGGACGGATCTATGACTCATAGTTAAGTCTGTCTGAGAAACTTGTACCAAGCAGTGGTGTAACTGCAAAATATTGAAGTAAAAATATAAACACAAAATCTAGTATAATTGTTAAAGAAGTGATCAAGGTTTCGGTTATTGAACCCTTCTTTCTTTGGAGTTTTTTTGCTTGAAAAGTGGTTTTAAAAAAGCAATCTTCAGTGCAGTAATATCATGTTGGTTGCTTGTTTGGTCTTGAGTTTCTATTCCTGATCATTGGCAGTCTGCTGGAAGGCTCTAACTTTGTATCATACAAGCAAAAAATGTTGCTCTGTCTGCACAACTACCACGATCTCATCGTCTGTTGTCAGCAAATGGTGGGGTCCCTCTGTGGAAAATAGTGGTTTCTGTAAAGCAGGGATGGTTCCTTGGCATTTATGGGACTCTTAACCCATCAGGTGTTCTCATCTCTAGGAACAGGGGAGGGTGGTGAAGCACTGCTACATCAGTAGAAATATTCCCCAAGAAGGAATCTGCACCTCCCAAGTAAGCAAATAAAAATTGGGGCAAAGAACAAAGAAAATTACAGCACAGGAACAGGCCCTTCAGCCCTCCAAGCCTGCGCCGATCGAGATCCTCTGTCTAAACCTATCATCTATTTTCTAAGGGTCTATATCCCTTTGCTCCCTGTCCAGACACATGTTTAAAGACACTAACGTGTCGGCGTCCACCACCTCTGCTGGCAACATGTTCCAGGCACCCACCACCCTTTGCGTAAAGAACTTTCCACGCATATCTCCTGTAAACGTTCATCCTCTCACTTTGAACTCATGACCCCTAGTAACTGAGTCCCCCACTCTGGGGAAAAAGCTTCCTGCTATCCACCTTGTCTATACCCTTCCTGATTTTGTAGACATCAATCAGGTCCCCCTCAATCTCCGTCTTTCTAATGAACATAATCCTAGTCTGCTCAACCTTTCTTCATAGCTAGTGCCCTCCATACCAGGCAACATCCTGGTGAACCTCCTCTGCACCCTCTCCAAAGCATCCCCATCTTTTTGGTAATGTGGCAACCAGAACTGTACGCAGTACTCTAAATGTGGCCGAACCAAAGTCTTACAACTGTAACATGACCTGCCAACTTTTGTACTCAATACCCTGTCCGATGAAGGAAAGCATGCCGTATGCCTTCTTGACCACTCTATTGACCCGCATTGCCACCTTCAGGGAACAATGGACTTGAACACCCAGATCTCTCTGTACATCAATTTTCTCCAGGACTTTTCCATTTACTGTATAGTTTGATCTTGAATTAGATCTTCCAAAATGCATCACCTCGCATTTGCCCGGATTGAACTCCATCTGCCATTTATCTGCCCAACTCTCCAATCTATCTATATTCTGTTGTAATCTCTGACAGTCCCCTTCACTATCTGCTACTCCACTAATCTTCGTGTCATCTGCAAACTTGCTAATCAGACCACCTATACCTTCCTCCAAATCATTTACGTATATCACAAACAACAGTGGTCCCAGCACGGATCCCTGTGGAACACACTGGTCACAGGTCTCCAATTTGAGAAACCCCCTTCCACTACTACTCTGTCTCCTGTTGCCTAGCCAGTTTTTTTTTTATCCATCTAGCTAGTACACCCTGGACCCCATGCGACTTCACTTTCTCCATCAGCCTGCCATGGGGAACCTTATCAAACGCCTTACTGAAGTCCATTATATGACATCTACAGCCTTTCCCTCGTCAAGCAACTTTGTCACGTCCTCAAAGAATTCTATTAAGTTGGTAAGACATGACCTTCCCTGCACAAAACCATGTTGTCTATCACTGATAAGCCCATTTTCTTCCAAATGGGAATAGATCCTATCCCTCCAGCAGCTTCCCTACCACTGACATCAGGCTCACCGGTCGATAATTACCTGGATTATCCCTGTTACCCTTCTTAAACAAGGGGGGAACGTTAGCAATTCTCCAGTCCTCCAGGACCCCACCCGTGTTTAAGGATGCTGCAAAGATATGTTAAGGCCCCGGCCATTTCCTCTCTTGCTTCCCTCAATAACATGGGATAGATCCCATCAGATCTATCAGGCAAATAGACAAATGCCTAGTATCACTGTTAGTAATTTCAAGCCAGCTGTTCCAAGGGTCACAACATGAAGTTAATATTTTACCTAGTTGGGCATACTCGTTTTGTTCGGCTTAGAATAAAAAAAATCCTTCAAACAAATTTCTTTAGACAACAGGCTGACTGATTTATGATGAAAGCAAGACTTATTTGGCTAAGATGCTGAAGCTAATTGGTACATAGTTAAGAATAGCAGGTATAATTCTGTACCTTTTAAATAACACAACACACACGTAGCACTAGATAAAGGAAATAATAAAACTGATTACTCTGCAGTGATTCTGTTTGGGGGTGGTAAATAATTGTACTTGAAGGCAAAAAGGACAAGATGTGGACTGTTCAGGCTGAGCCACCTTTTTAATGTTACAACGGAGATGGAAGAAGTGCTCAGTATTCCTCTAGTCCCGATATGCCACAGTTCACAACATAAACATTTTACCCAGTTAATTTTAAGGTTCTTTTTAAATATATCAAAAAGAGCAAGGCCCAAGTGAGCATAAGGTTTCACAGAGAATGATGCTCAGAAAATAATGACGGGGTGCCAAGACACAGCAGAGGAGTTGAATAAATACTTTGGATCAGTCTTCACTGTAGAAGACACTAGTATTCCACAATTACTGAATCAAGGAGTTAAACACATTAATACAAAAATAAAACAACTGGAGATCTGAAACATGCAAAATCAGAAATTGCTGGAGAAATTCAGCAAGTCCAACAACGTCTGTGAAGAGATGAGTTGATGTCACGGGCCCTCCAGAACAACCTCCAAAACAGTGTTCAAACAAAAAGTAGCCCTCCAGCAATCTCAAAACCACTGCAGGTGGTCCCTAGCAATTAACTGAAATGCTGCAGCTTCAAAGAAATGCCTTGTTTAAAAATAAATATTCCAGAGTCCAAAGTTCTCTGTTACTAACTGTTTATTTCACAAGACAATCCGGATCTCCACAGACATGAAATTTAATCTCTTTTTTTTCATGATCCTGCAAAACTCCAGTCCTCAAAAATATTACAAAGGCCTTCACAACATTCTAGTCTGTTTGTATATGCAGTGTCAATGCAATCCGGTCTCTGTTTATATTTAACATAGGAGAGTCAAGGTTCTAGTCTCTATTTGTACTCACTCTAGAAATGCTGTAGTGAGGGTCATGTCACTGCTTGCTGTAAACACTGCACAGAGGATCAAGTTTGTGTTTGTACCTCTCGTGTAAATACTATAGTGAGGCTCAGGTCTGTGGTTGTACTTGGTGTGATGCTATTGGTGTTGATTGGGATCACGTGAAGGGCTAGGGTCAGAGGTGACTGAAGGGGGAGAGGATGGGCTGTCGGTATGAGAGGGACTTTATGAAATTTCTTTCACCATCTCTGGATAGTCACTCCAGTCACTTTGGCTAAGATAGTAAATGTGGTGCCCAATTTATGCATAGCAAGGTTCCACAAACAAATGTGCTAGTGGCCATATCATTATAGATGTTGGTTAAGAGATGACTTGTGTATAGGACATGAGGGAGGACTCTCCTGCTTTTCTTTAAGATAGTGCTGAAACATCTTTTGCATCCACCACCCCATGGCTAAGGCATCACAAATAAAGTCAATACAGCATGGAGCTGGAGGAACACAGCAGGTCAGGCAGCATCAGAGGAGCAGGAGAGTCGACGTTTTGGGCTTGCATCCTTCATCCACGTTGTATTGACTCTGACTCCAGCATCTGCGGTTCTTGCTATCTCCGCATCGCAAATGAACATGTTTCCTCCTTCCAATTCATGTAATCTCCAAAGAAGTTTTCTTAAAGTATGAGGGCCAACACAGAAAGCGTACGCTGAAATATTGCCCTCTGCTGATTGAAACCAATTCAGGAGATGTTATGAACCAAGTTTAAAGACTATATTTAATGTATGATGTGATGTTTTGGCCCAGTCAAAAACTGCTCCAGCTCCCTTTTATTTTGAAGGCATGTAAAATGATATTTAAGGAAGTTAATGAGATTTTAAAAATAGTGTCTTATTTCCTTCCTCAGATCGGCGTCAGTGGTGTGGAATTGTCATTCTACTTATCATCTTGATCGTGGTGCTGATATTATTGTTCACCATCTAAACCTGAACTGTTTGCATCGGAGAGGGAGAATGGAAGAGCAGGCACAAAACGCTAAACAAGACAACAGCTCTGTATTTTGTGGGGCGTGCTTTCCACGGGTCAGCCTAGTTGTGAAGTGTTTCTCCAGCAAATGTGCCCTCCTAACTCTGACTATCGAGATTACCAAGTGCTGAATTATTGTTTTATTCCTGTCATTCATTTGCAAAAATGCCGAAATGATAAAATAGGCCTCTTCCTCACCTCCTCCTCAATCTCTCTCACAACTCTGGGGGCAGGAGATCCATTATGAGGTACTTCTCCAAATCACTGTTTTACCTTTTTCGAAAAAATATGTAATATTTGTATGTTTTGGATCAACATCTCTTAGTGCCTTAAGCAAATGAAATAGGCAGTTTGCCATTTTAGCTCACTGGTAGCCTGTGTAGGCTGTGTGTTTGACTCCTGTGATACAGCCCATTCGTGTTTGACTAGATGTAATCAGCAGTGAGTGTTTGCCTGTTTCTGACTGCATGGCTGATAAAGCTAGCAACCATTTCATACTTCTGCCCTTGGCTGACCCATTGTTCTCGTGAGGATTTGGTGGATTGGGTAATGAGCTGGCATTGGGGGGGGGGAACTGCACAAACCAACTCCAGTCCCTGAACACAACTGACATGTAGGAGTCCACCACACTCTCAGCCCAAACTCCTGTACGCTTTGCAGGCCTGTCACATTTGGAGGGCAACTTTGTTTGGCGACATTAACACAAACTAATCTTGGTCAAATATACATGCACGTCCAGCACCACCCCCTTTTGAGGTAGTCAGTGGTCGGGTACTGATGTCACTAATACAGAAGACCAGACTGATGTTCTGAGGACATCGGTTCAAATCCCACCACGGCATCATGTGTAATGTAACTTCAGTTAATAAATCTGCAATTGAAAGCTAGTCTAAGTAGTAATAACCATGAGAACCATTGTTGACTTTTCTAAAACAAATCAGAGAACCAAATGCCCTTTAGGAAAAGAATATATCAGCCGTCGTTACTTGGTCTGGCCTACATGTGACTCCAGACCCACAGTAATTTGGTTTATTCTTAACAGCTCTCTGAAATGACAGAGCACCAAATGCTGGCCTTGCCAGTGACACTGACATGAATGAAGAGATTAAAAATTACCCTTTTCCCCAGTTAGATATCATCATTGCAACGATTAGCGCAACACATTTTTGGAAAAACATAGATATGAGGTGCATGGGTCAAGTAACATTGTTTGCAAGGGTGGGAGTGCACCTAGAATAATAACTTGGGCAGAGTTTTAGACTGCACATGCCAACTGCTCACCATTCTCAATCAATGTTTATTATCTCTGTTCTCCCATTGCCCCCAGACTTCCTATAGACTACAAGTCCAATTTGGTGTTTGCCTTTAAAATCAGCTTCTCTCCAGGCCTTCAGATTAAAAATGGTATTGCAGAACATTTTTGAGAGTGAACCTTTACAATGTGTACACAACTTCACACTACAGTTGGCATATTTAAAATGTCCTTGTGATTACATTGCAGTGAAGTTTGTGCCTATGTCACCTGCGTTTTGTACCTATATTTTGCACTGACTGTAATGAGACACTACTTTCTGCTGTCTTTTGTTCATCTCTGGAGAAATAACAGCTAAATCAATTAGGCTGCCAGTGCATGCCACTCAAAAAAAACCCTTGTGTTCCTTAATTGGGGCCAGTTTGTGCCTGTAGACCTTCCACTTGCCCATTCTGTCACTTGCAGTTTGCATTGAAATTCTTCACTGCCAGCCTTGCTCCAACAACACGAATCCTGCAGGGTATGAATATTCCCAGGCTCAGTCCCTGCTCAGTGCTTATCTCTGTGTAGCAGTAGAGCGGGTGTGGTGCTTTGAGGTTAGCTTCTGTGCCCCTTGATTTTGGAGGAAGGGACAGGATGTAAACTAGATCTCCAATTCCTAGTCACCAGTAAGTGACCTACTGCACTGCGTCTCTGTGGACTTTGGATGCAAGCGGAACAAGGCTTGAATTGAAAGACTGCTCATATGAATGCTTTCTGACGCTGGGTGAATAGACATGGGTTAGATGTCTGGAACTGTACTTAGTATCTCCAGGCAAAAATGGTGGTGACGGAACGTTTTTAGGGAGCGCTGGGATTATATTGGGACATGAATTTGTTAGTGATAATTAGCTTCAAAGCAATTAAGGGATGATCTAATTGAGGCAGTTGAAATGATTAAAGTCGTCGAAAGGATGGTTCAAGAAAATCTTGCTCAGCCAACATTTAAAATTGAAACTGGTTCATTGGACAAATCTACTTTTTTAAAATAATATCTTTGTTTTTTCTAATGCAATGTTAGCTGACGTATTTGGGTGTAATTTAAAATAAAACTGTTGTCAGGGCTGTAACAATCGCTGTAAAAGTTAAATTATCCAGTAGTATTTTAATGTGGTCCAAAACCCATGTTGAATGTGATGTTCCCATCGTTCAGACAGACCTGTTAGAGGGCCCTTGAGAAGAAGCTGCCAGCTGATAGCTTCACGCAACTAAGCATTGAAGAGTGACACTTGCTGCCCTGGACTTGCCAGGGGACCAGTAAAGGAACAGTGACCAATTTCTTTCACCGCTGCAGGCCATGTTGCAGATGTACCTCCCGAGTTGTTTAGTCGGTTGGTGGAGGGTCATGGCCTCAGACACTGTGTAGATGCCGAAAGTGGTACTGTACGTAAGCAGTCTCTCCTAAGTCTGAAAATCATGGGTTTGTAACTGTAATTGTGCATGTAATTTAGATTTGCATTCCAGTGCTGTGCTGCACTGTCAAGCCACTGTCTTCTGGCTGAGGTCCTCTCTGGTGTCTCCAGAGAACACAAAACATCTCACCATCGTTTTGAAGAGCAAGGCTGACTGGGACAATGTTTATCCCTCATCCAACGTCAGTTTTTTTTTTTTTTTTTTGAAAAAAAAAGTTGTAGGCTTGTTATCACATTGTTGGCTGTGGGATCTTGCTGTGCACAAGTTGGCTGCCATGTTTCGTAGGTTGCAAAAATGACTACATTTCAGAAGTACTTAATTGGCTGTTAACATGCTTGGGGATGTTCTTGGGAATTGCAAGTTATCTTTGTGTCTTCTGATTTCTGTTTTGCAATCAGGTGTGTAAATAAATGATGTATAGTTAACCCCTCTGCTTTGACTCCTGAATGATTACTTGGAAAGAAGGCTCTAAGGATTGAGGGACTTCGGTGGTAACCTGCTGTGATACACTAGTATAGTGTACCCCTGGGTTCAAGTTTCCAAACAATGAAAGCCACCGTTTTGCAGCCAGTCAAAACCTCTGAGAAATACACCTCACGCAATGCTTCCTCAAGTGTGATTTCAGCAATGTGAGAATTAGGAAAAGGTCTCACTCTTGAAGTACTCTACAGCAATAGTTAATTTTGACAGGAGCATTACGCTGTTTCTATCCTGATTACTATATATGGCAGAGCCCCGCATTCACATTACTCCACGGGACAGGTCCCTCATTCGCAATGACTTTGTGATTGGGTCCCTCTTTGTGTACGCTTATTGCGTAAAAGGGGCAAGACCTGCACCAAGAACATGGACAGTGTGGGGTTGAGGGCTTGCACCAGGAACAGGACTGAGGTGAGGTTTCTGCACCAGGAATGGGGTGTGGGCGAAGGAAGGTGAACCTTCCCCTTCCACCATACGCTCAGCCTGCTGCCCAGCCCCCTCCGCCCAGGGTGAGGAGGCTCAGCTGGGTGATGCTGCCTCCCTGGACGAGGAGCTGGGCCCAGCACCCACATTCAGGAAGGTCAAAGCAGCGACTGGAGAGAGCTTGGCCAACGAGGGCTTGATGTCTGCACCCCCACAGCATCCTAGTCCTGTCTACCTGCCTCCACCTTCCTGAGTCCTAGAACACCCCTGGCAATACCATCTTGGAGACTGCTCCCTGCTGTCACTCTGACACAATTCAATGGGTCGCTTGACCCCTCCCTGCTCTTGGTACCACTTACGGGTGGTGTTGACAACTGTTGGGGAAATGGACGCTTAACAGCTGCCTGAGGTCCAAGTATTGAGCCTCGCAATGTCTGACCAACCTGAAAATAGATTCAGGGATTTATTTGTACGTTCTGATTTCGGTCTATTAACCAATTCTCAATTCGCCATATTATCCCCAGGGTTAGGATCCCTAATCTTGTGAAACAACATCTTATGCACCACGTTATCAAATGCCATCTGAAAATACAAATCCATAACATTGACTTGCTCTCCCTTCTATGCTAGTTAAAACTTCCAAAAGAAATCTAAAATAAACCTATCTTATAACAACGAAAATATTGCAATATCTCGGAAATTAGTGCTTTTCTTGTTTTGTGGCTTTAAGTTTAAAAGTTAATAATTGAAGATACTGTTGAATTCTTCTAATTCTGCTTCTGCAGGTTCTGAACTACTGTTGATCAACTCAAGTACAGCAGGTATTGTCACTATGAATATGTGATGTCCTTTGGAGAGGGAGATCTGCCATCCTCATCTAAATGTTACATCAATGTGGTCCATCAAGCCACTCGGTTGAAGAATAACTAGGTGTGGCCAAAAAATGCAGGTCTTTCCAACGATGATGCATCCCATAAAAGCTAACATTACTTCATAAAGGAGCGATAAGCTACTCTATTCTGTAGGACCCAAAGTGCATTGAGAAAGGTCTCAACAGCAGCACTTAAGGATTAGACGGGGTGGATACAAGGAACCCAAAAGCAGGAACTGCACCAGCGCTCGTGATTTCTCTCCCTGTATAGTGCCAGTATTGGACCGGGGTGGACAATGTCAGAAGTCACAAGACACCAGGTTATAGCCTAACGGGTATTATTTGAAATCATAAGCTTTTGGAGCGCTGCTCCATCAGGCAAAGTCTGACAAAGGAACAGCGCTCCAAAAGCTTGTGTTTTGAAATAAACCTGTTGAACTATAACCTGGTGTCTTGTGACTTCTGACGTGGCTATGGGATGGAGTGGGTTTGAGGTGTAATTCTTTATCCGAGAAGACTGGAAGCTCAATCACTCAGCAAGTTCAAGTTGGAAATTGGAAGATGTCTAGATGTTATTTCATCAAGGATTACAGGGGAATTGTGCAAGAGAATGGCACTGAGATAGAAGATCAACTATGATCTTATTGAGAGTGAAGCATGTTCAATGGGCCAAATGGCCTACTCCTATTTCCTACATTCTTATGAATCTCAGAATGGGGAGTAAACAGATGAAGGTTATTCATCCCATCCTATCTGTGCTAGCCTCTGAAGAAGCAATGTGCCTGTGCTCCAGCCTTATGTTTGAGAGGAAGAGGCCAGAGACCATGCCCCCCAGGTTCTTGGGTGCAGAAGGTGGGCAAGAAGCGTAACGCCACAGTAGGTCAGAAGCTGTCCCGGAGGGCTACCAAAAAGGCTACAGGAAGAGCTAACCACTGCAGTTTATAGCAGCACTATAAAGCCAAGGTGCAGCCCTGGAAGATGCTTTAAAGATCTCACGATAGTTGTCAAGGTCAGTGATTCACGTTTAAACTTCATAAACTCACAAACAATCCACTAGTCCCATGCACCGCCAAATTCACCACATTGAATTCACTCGCTTACCGTCAGTCTGCATCGAGCAGGACTCATATTGGCTGTCCTTTACACACTTT
The DNA here is from genome assembly GCA_024137785.1 of Ginglymostoma cirratum. NCBI lineage: Eukaryota > Metazoa > Chordata > Chondrichthyes > Orectolobiformes > Ginglymostomatidae > Ginglymostoma > Ginglymostoma cirratum. The sequence goes on along the minus strand of JAHRHZ010000123.1, from coordinate 2,468,551 downwards.
CAGCCAAACATTTAAACCTCTGACCTGTTTGTTAATACAGACTGGTGTTGACAGAGGTGACAGCTGCACAGACTTGGTGCGAGTTAGAAATTGGGCAGCAGGATAGAAGCTGATGACTTCAGGAGAGCTGGGCAAAGGAGGCAAAGAGCACCTAACCCCTCTCCCAGCAATACCCCATCACTGGGAAGCTCACACGTTACTCATGGGAGGGACAATATTAACCTTGAAGAGATTTACCAGGATGTTGCCAAGTATGGAAGGTTTGAGTTATAAAGAAAGGCTGGGACTTCTATCATTAGAGCATAGGAGGTTGAAAGATGACCTTATAAATGTTTATAAAATCATGGCTTTGGTTAAGGTGAATGATAGGTGTCTTTTCCCTAGGTTGGGGGATTTTAAGACTAGAGGGCGTATTTTTAAGGTGAGAGGAGAGAGATTTAAAAAAGATATGAGGGGCACATTTTTTAAGAAAGAGGGTGGTTTGTGTGTGGAGAAACCTCCTGAGGAAATGGTGGATGTGAGCACAGTTATAACGTTTAAAATACACTTAAGTGTGTACATGAATAGGAAGGGTTTGGAGGAATATGGGCCAGGAGCAGGCAGGTGGGACTAGTTTAGTTTGGGACTATGTTCAGCATGGACTGGTTGGACTATTTCCGTGCTGTATAACTCTATGACTCAGTGAGAGCTGACACTTCTTCCATGTCACCATGACGGTCTGGGGGGGGCGGGAGGGGGTGTTCAGATTTTGATGCACACAGGTTAACCTAAATGCCAAACAATTTGAGGCAGCCAAGTGTGGTCAAAGTCCATGTGAAATGCTGCATGGCCTCTGTTGTCTTCTGCTAACCCAATACTCCTCTTTCTTTGGCCAAGCTATGGTCATCCATCTCTCTTAAGCTCCTTGTCTTTGGTTCAGCATAATTTTTCTCTGATTAACCTCTGTCAAGGGCTTTGGGACATATCTTACTGTTTCACAGGAACTATGCTAGTAGCTTGTATATATAGTTTGTAGAGTTCATGTACACATTACAACTTTTTGAGGACTTGAGTTTTGAAGGATTGCAGAAATGTGGATTTATTTCAAGTTCTTCGGAGTTAGTCGGGTTGCCTATTTTTAAATGTCAATGAAAGGATATATTGGAACTTTATTTTAGAAAACGCTTCTGGGAAATCCTGGTTTCAGCTCATTGCGCGACTTGTTTTCAGGATCATACATCTGCTGTCTTTGAACAGTGTCTTTCGGGTAGTGGAGATTGTTCTGGTTTCCTGTTGGTGTATGACTGCTGAGACTGAAGGCCCTTCATTGTGAATCCAGTGCAAATTCTGATTTTTTTTTTTCTAGAAAGAGCACGTGGAAACTTCTGGTGTTTCCTGAGCAGACTGTATCTAGTTACACCCCAGAGATAACTGCACATCTGGTAACCTGTTTATATGTGCTAGAAAGCCAGATCAACAAGCTGAACAGGCCACTCATTATCCTTTTCTTTCCTTGAAGAAATAACCATTATTGGTCAAAAGTGTCTTCTACCAAATTGAAGCTCTGTAGAGAAAAATCTGTTTTCTTCCTTTAACTGGTATGAATGTGGTTTTTTTTTTGAATTATATAGAGGTAAACATTCATACATTTATGTTCTGCATGTGTGTTAACCAATTCTGCTTCTTCCTAGAATAAGTTTTGTTTTATAATAAATCAGTCAATCTGTGTTCATTAAAGAAACCTGGTTGATGGATCTAGGTGTATTATAGAGAAAGCATGCAATTAGCCTTATTGGGAACTGGGTAAAACTATTACATTTATGTTGTCATCTGTGGAGTAGTGACAATAGAGAGGCAAGGCACTTCTGTCATCACAGTGGTAACAATCCTTTGACTAAGTGTAAAGATCCAGTATTTACAAGGTTGACCTGACGGTTTGTCATAATTATTACTCGATTACAGGAGCAGGGACGTCTTGCTGCAATTGTACAGGGCCTTGATGAGACCAGATGCTGGAGTATTGTGTGCAGTTTCGGCCTCCTTATCTGAGGAGATGGAGCGAGTGTGACAAAGGTTTACCAGACTGATTCCTAGGATAGCAGTATTGGATTGCTTAGGAATATATACACTGGAGTTTAGAAGAACGAGGGAAGATGAAATCTCATAGAAACTTAAAAAACCTCTAATAGGACTGGACAGGGGAAATGCAGGAAGGATGTTCCCAATGACTGGGGAGTCCAGCTCCAGGGCACACGGTCTTAAGGACACAGTTCTGAACACAGGTCACTGGACCCAAAACATTAACTCGGCTTTCTCTCCACAGATGCTGCCAGAGCTGCTGAGTTTTTTCCAACAATTCCCAATTTTGTTGCTAAGGAGACGGGATACACCATGATGAGGAGACAAGTGTTCACCCAGAGAGTGAATTCTCTGCCATAGAAAGCGGTTGAGGCCAAAACATTGAATGTTTTCAAGAAGGAGTTAGCTATAGTTCTCATGGCTAAAGGGATCAAAGGGTTTTGGGGGAGAAAGTGGGAACAAGGGACTGAGCTGGATGATTAGCCATGATCGCATTCAGTGGGTGAGCAGACTTGAAGGGCTGAATGGCCTACTCCTGCTCTTTAGTTTCTACGTTTCTGGTGATTTGAAATGCTGCAGGGAGTTTGGAGTAGAAGCAAGCAAAGGGTTAATATTGAAAGCAGTCACCACATTCTCTGCCAATGGCTTCAGCGGCTGAATAGAAAGCTCCTCTGACAGCAGGTGAGGGTGGATTTGCAGAGCATCAGGATAGATTCCCAGCACCCCAAGCTCCCTCCAGGCGACATCGATAGTCAGCAGCTGGGGCCCAGGCAGACATCCCTCCCTGCCCCCACCCTCCCCTTCCCCCAACCCACCCACCACCAACCTCCATCCCCCAGCCCACACTAACCCCCTCCCCCTGCCCAATCTCCCCAGGACAAGCTGTCAGTCCAGCTGGATTCATTACCATTGTAATGCAGCCTGAGGGAGAAGCTGAGGCTACGCTGCCTGTGACAAGCTGAGAGACAGTGCACTGACAGTCGAGCCTCTGACCCTGGGAAGCTGTCTGTGTCTCTTCACTCCCAGCACCTGAGGCTCCCACACATCTGTCGCCAACTTCCTCCCGTCTCTGTGGGGTGTCACCTTATGGGGATCTTTAATTACAGAGTAGCAGAGTGAACAGTCTCGCACTGGGCCACACACGCACCACTCTATTCTTGTTCGTATCTTTCTTTTCATTCTCCCTCCTGCGCAAACCTAGTCTCTCCTTTTATTACATTGGCCTGAACCTCTCCCTGAGTGAGTTCCACAGTCTCACCACTCTGTGGGTAAAGGCGTTTCGCCTGAACCCCTGACTGGATTTATCGTTGGCCTTTTCGCTTGACTGCCCCTAGTTTTCAACTCACCTCAAATGGGAACACCCCCTCAACGCCACCCTGTGGAACTCCTTCACAATTCGGACAAGATCCAACTTCTTCTCAGCTTTAGTCATTCTTTCAAAACACACTAGCCCCCTTCTACAGAATTGGAGATCACAGATCGTGGAGATAAATCAGGGAATGTGTACATCAATATTCATTTTTGGGGTGGGGGGGGTGAATCAATGATCCAAGTTCCCTATACTCCCTGTAGCCTTTGCCCCATATCCCTGAATAACTTTTGTTAACAATCTCAGATTTAAAATCAATAATTGTAAAAATGAGTTGGAAACTTCAAAATTCACTCATCTTTCTTGTTTTCCGCATGAAAACGATACCTACACTTTTGAGAGTATTTCTTTTCATTGGCTTTGTAACGTGCTGCAACACCCAGTGATCGTCAAAAGTGCAGTATGGATACGAGACTCTCTTTTAACCTTGAAAGACTGGGCTCCAATTTACAGAATCTGCTCCAATCTCTCTATCTCCCTCATCATTTCTTGAAAACTTTGACTGCAATTAGTTCCAATAACATCTGCCACTGAGGCCAAAATATTTTTCCTAATACGGTGCCCAAACTAAACATATGCTCTGACCAGGGCTTTGTATAGTTGAAGCGTAGCTTCAAGCCCCTTGTATTCTAGTTCCTTTGATATTATTCCATTGCTCCATTATCCTCTTTAAATATTTCCTGTGGCCTATTGATGTCATTTTGAAAAGCTGTGTACACTGTTTATGGCTTTGCAGTGTTTTCAAAGTATCCTGCTCCAAATGTTGTCATCTGTGCATTTATGGAAACTCAATTGTCCACCCACTTAATCTATTAATATCTTTCTAATTTTATGCTTCTATTTACACTGCAAAATGCAGTGTATCTTTGTGCCAATGGAAAACATGATTAAACGGCTCCCAATCCCAACATCTAAATTGCTGATAAAATCCAGTGAACAGTGAAGCCACAACAGAATTCTTGCAGGATAGGGGTAAGAGGATGATTGGGACGATCTGGGGGAAGTCAGATTCAAGGGAGTGACTTGAGAGAACACCAGGGATGTCATGAGAGGGGTCAGGAGGAGGAGGATCGAGATGGTCATCTGGGGTAGGTAGTGCCCTGTCACCTCGGGGTAATGTTTTGAGGATAGGAGTTTGAATCCCACCATGGCATGTGGTCAGATTTGAATTGAATAAAAACCTGGAAGGAAAGGCTAGCCTAATGGTGACCAGGTTGTTGTTGTAAAAGCCCATCTGGTTCCTGTTTTCTGCGTTTGTACGTTTATTGCACCCTGTAAGAGATTGCAGGCTCCAAAAGGTTATTTTTCCAAGAGTACTTGGCTAAATGAAGGAAAGAGCAGAGATGGAGTGTTCAACTCTCCAATCAACATTCCGAATCATTCCCTACCCTCCCACCTCCATAACTCTCTAAAACTACTAACCCAGAACCTCAGAGTCCAGGCATCCATCACATTTTGAGATAGTGAATTCCATAGACGCACAAGTCTTTGGGAGAAGTAATTTCTCCTCTGCTCTGTGTAAATCCCACTGCTCTTTATCGTCAAGCTTGCATTCTGAGTTGCCCCACAGAAGGAAACATCCTCTCCACATCTACTTTGTGTGTGTAACAGAATGAGGCCATCTCAGGGTAAGATGGGGAAGGCTGTTGCACTGCAGTTAACACATAGTTCCAGCTGATCGGTAAACTCTCCCGTGCTTACTGGCCTGTTGGAAGGATTTACAGATTGATAATCAGCCAATTTGACCATGCTATGGCCCAGTTTCTGTGCTGATTTTGTCCTGAGGTACGAGATAGCGACACTATCTAATGCACCACTTGCCCTTCTGTACTCCAAGAGATTTCATCACTGCCCTTTTCCCTACACTCACCCCAGTGGTTAGCCTGCACCACCATCTTTGTTATGTAAATGATTAATTGTTAAATCCTTAATGGTTACCCCCCCACCGGGTTTCTGTTGACAGCAATACTCCTGAGATGAAGCTTCAATTCCTCAAGATGTCAAGCCTAATCTCTCTCCACTTTCCTACAGACAGCTTTAAATGAATGATGCCTTTGTTACTGACTCCTTGAAATGGAGGGAATTCAGTCATTGCCTACTCCCTAGCAGGAACCTTTAAAAACCTGCATCTTTGCTGTCTCCTCTCTATTGCTAACAGCCTTAGTATCTTAGGTCATTCTGTTGACTGGAATTTCACATTCTCACCACAATGCTTGTGAATTTATGCTGTGCGTTATCTGTGGTTTAAAAATCCTTCCTATAGCAAATCATCAAAAACTGATACATATTCTACTCCTGGTCTAGCCGCAGTTAGCTTTAACCCCTGGGTGTGGAATCAGCCTGACTTCTGTACCTTGCCCCGTTTTGTTTACTGCTGACTTCAATAAAACAGAAAATCAGGCATAGTAGGATATTCTAATAGTTTACCAAAATCTGCAATGCTGCCAATATCGAATCCCTCACTAGGCCAAGAAAACACCTCGGTTGTGGTAATGACTATGTAAACATGCACTCAAACCGCCTACAACTTATCTGTTGGCTACAACAGGAGTTACCCACTGACTTCCCATTCCTTGTTTTCTCTTCCCAGAATGCACTACCTCACACTTCTTCATGGCGTTTGCCGCCTGTCTGCCCAGTCCCTGTCTATCTTCCTCTGAAGATATCTCCGGTCCTCCTTATCATTTCCTTGCCCTTGCAGACTCTAGCCCTGAGTCTCCTACTTTTGTTTTGTTGTTAAATTTGGATATTATTTGGATTATGGATATGATTCTCCCCTGCCTGGGGGTGGAAAGAAGCCAAAGTAACAGGATGTGTTCCTTCAAAACACATCACTGTTTACATTCTGAGTGAGAAGGTCGATGGGGATCATTGTGACCCATCACCATTTACCTGTTTAATTGACAGCCACTACTTCCCCACTCAGAGATGTCCTTTGTGGTTGAGAAAAGTGACTAGTTTCCAGGCTGGAAAACCAGGGAAACCTACCTGCTGGGTTGGCAGGCAGAGTCCCCTGGTGCCCAATGCAGAGGCATGAATGGAGGCGAACATACAAACGAGGAACAAAAGTAGGCCACTCAGCCCTTCCAGCCTGCTCAGCCATTCAATAACATGATGACTGACTGTAACCTCAACTCTACACACTTAAACAGTCCCAATAATCTTCCATTTCCTTGATAATCAAGACTCTATCTGTGGCTTCAAAAATAGTTGAAGGTTTTGCATGCATTGCTTTATGAGGAAGGGAATTCCAAAGACTAACAACCCTCTGAGGAAAAATATTTTTCCTCATCTCCGTTTAAATGGGCGACCCCTTATTTTTAGGGATGGCCACTGAAAACTAACCTACTGCCCTTTCCTACAACAGTCATGTAAATCTCATAGCCTGCAAGACAAGTATAACACGTAATTACCATCTTGCTGCTGGCTTCTCAAGGAGTAGGCCCCAACTGGAGAACTCTATGACCCAGAAACTGTCACCTGATTGGCTGGCAGCTTCTGGGGTGCCATTGCGAAGGGCTGTGATTGGCTGAGAAAGTCGCCCGTCAGCTCTTAGTGGGTCGATTGGCCGGAGATGTGGCAGGTTCTCTTGTGGTGACGTAGGGGTGGTTGCGAATGACGAGTTTCACCCACCCTCTTTCAAAACAAAATGGACAGCTTCTCCCCAGTGTCTTACACTGCAGAATCTCAATCCTCCACATTTCTTTGAAGTTTACGTCACATGTAGACAGGGTGATTTAGAAGGTGTTTAGCACACTTGCCTTCATTGCTCAGACCTGGTGCTGGGACGTCATGTTGAGCTTGTACAGGATGTTGGTGAGGCCTCGTCTGGAATACTGTGTGCAGTTCTGGTCACCCAGTTATAGGAAGGATATTACTAAGCTAGAGAGAGTTCAGAAGAGATTTACCAGGATGTTACTGGGAATGGAGATCTTGAGTTATAAGGAGAGGCCGGATCGGTTTAGGGCTTTTTTTCACTGAAGTGTAAAAGGTTGAGGGCGGTGACCTTATGGAGGTTTATAGAATAATGCGGTTAATAGATCAGGTGTATGGCAGGTGTTGTTTTCCCTAGGGTGGGGGATTTCAAGACTTGAGGGCATATTTTTAAGGTGAGAGGAGGAAGATTTAAGAAACACATGAGGGACATTTTTGTTTTACACAGAGAGTGGTTTGTGCGTGGAATGAACTTCCAGAGGAAGTGGTGGATGTGGGTACAGTGACAATGTTTGAAAGACATTTAGATAAGTTCATGAATACAAAATGTTTGGAGGGATATGGGCCAAGCACAGGCAGGTGGGACCAGTTTAGTTTGGGATTATCGTCAGCAGGGACTGGTTGGACCAAAGGGTCTGTACCCGTGCTGTGTGACTCTGTACTGAGACTGCTTTCCACACAGTTATAGTTCGAAATTGTCAGGGTCCATTTAAACAATCTCAAATTTGTGTTATGGAATTCCCCTGCACCAGTCAACAGTGGGGAATGGCATGGAAGATAAAAGAGCACAGAAGTAGGTTTTGTGAACATTTTAAAACTTTACCCAGCATTGAGTTATCTTTTGGCGAGGTATGGAGAAAGTGGCAGGGCCCCGAAGCACTGAAAGTAGCTATATAAATGCAATTAACACAGAAAATGCTGGATAGAATTGGGCAGCATCCACGGAGGGTGGGGAAGCAGAGTTAATGTTTCGGGACGATGAGCTTTCGTCATGACACAGTTAATTCTGTTTCTGATACTGCCACAACCTTACAGGCACTTCCAGTTTGCTCTGTTCATATTGCAGATTGTCAACATCTGCAGCATTTTACTGTCATACACATGCATTTTGGTCTTCCCTACCGTAAAAGATGAGTTTGAGGCTGCTGCTGTTAAATAAATAGCAAATTTATTTCATGAGTTTTGTTTCTGTGTTGAAGATTTAGAAAATATTACTGACAAGGATGAGACAGTCTCCACAATGAAGCCACTAAAACTGCAGCTGCTGTTGGATGAAGGAATAAAGCCTCAGAGTTCTCTTAGTTTAAAAAGGCTGGTATAGTGATGGTTTGCTAGTGTCTGGAAGCTACTTTCTGACAGGGCAAGACCATATTACCTCGGTCCAGTAGTCCAGTTTATTTTATCATTCATGTCCATTGTTCCGTACTTTGTGAGGAAGATACAAAGCTGGTTCAAGCTGTGTTTGCAGTTCTCAGTACACAGGCTCATTAAACCCCCTGACGTCAGGGGGTGGCTTGGTTGGGAGGGCAAAGGATCAATCTCAGTTTTAATACAAAGCCCAATTCCTGCAGAATGTGAAGGTGCAGATCAATACTAAGGGCCAGCAGGACTGTCCAGCCAATCAGATATTGAGGAAGGTTCCAGCCAATCAGAACTTGGGAAAAGTAGATTCCTCAGTTACCCAGTGAGGAGATTCAATGTGCCACACGGGACATTGAATGATAAGGATGCTTGACATTGAATGATAAGGATGCTTAACATTGATATGAATGCAGGACCCCTCCTGAGGTGATAACAGGTTGTGGAAAGCAGATGCAGTCAGAATGGTTTCAAATTTTGAAGCCACCTTGTCTTTCCCAGTAACGTTGTATGTCAACATACAGGACCCCAGCCTCTGATAGGGCACCCAAATTGCAACCTATTATAGTCCCAAGCCCATGTTCTGGGTACGAGGATTCAGGTGGATAAGTTTTGGAGTGTGTGTAAATCCTGAAAGTGCTGTGCTTGGACAGAATTCAGACCACAGGCCAATGGCCATTACTGTCCATGTGACTGTCTGGTCCCATTATGCCTTCTGATCCAAATGGACACTGTGCTGTACTCCAGCATCAGGCTGTTCACCTCACTGAAGCTCAAATCCTCAACACTTTCCCCATTCACCTCCAGAATTTCATCCCCCACTTCCAGCAATCCAGTGTACAGTTTCTCAGCATTCTGATCTGCCATCTGGTGAATAAATATACCTAGAGGAAAGAAAAGCACACAAGTTAACATGGGTCAGATTAAAGGCCTAGAATTTCACAGGATCATGGAAGTTCCAGCAATATTTAGATCCTGAAATGCCACCAACCTTCCATTTCTTTTGGTAGGGAAGTGTGTGACTCCCCTACGAAAGAAATCCAAACTTGGTAGACCCTACTGAACTCAGTGCAATTTCAACTCAGTGTAATTTCACTGCAGCAACAGCCATAATGTGTGAGAGTTCCACATGTTTGGAATAATTGAAAATGCATTTTCAAGTAAGTCAAGTTATTTAAATCAGGCCCTTAAAAATTAACAAAAAAAGACTCCCTGTACCAGTGAGAGCTAAAAAAGAAATCTGCTCTATAAGTTACAATGTTACTGGAAAATATGAAGAGTTTCAGTAATGAAACCATTTGCAACTATAGCTGCTGCTTGGCTGCTTTCCACAACCTATCATCATTTTAGCAGGGCTCCTATATTGATTTGTAGCTCAAAGAGGTTATTAAAGGATTAGCTGTCTTTGATGTGTGATTATGAATACTGATCTGTTTGCTTTTTATTAGGGATTAATTTTTGAGGGGGTTTCAATATCTGAATTGGGCTTTCAAAAATAGGATAATTGTATTAAATACAATAAAGGCCATAATGCACATTTCGAATTTGATTTTATTTCATCTCAATGTGGTTCCTGAAGTCTGTTCATGGTGGATATTGACATGGAGTGTATAAGGGCAAAGGGCGGTGGGTGACTACACATGAGTTTGGCATGGATGGAGCATGGTGAGTGAATGGGGCATGGGAGGGTTAGGCATCTGAGAGGCAACGTTTTCACACAGAGGGTGGTGTGTGTATGGAATGAGCTGCCAGAGGAAGTCGTAGAGGTGGGTACAATTACAACATTTAAAAGACACTGGGACATGTACATGGATAGAAAAGGTTTAGAGGGATATGGGCCAAAAACAAGTAAATGGGACTAGTTCATTGTAGGAAACCTTGTGGGCATGGACGAGTTGGACTGAAGGGTCTGTTTCCGTGCTGGATGACTCTAAATGGATGCTAGAAGACCTGATGTTGAACAAAACAGCTTCAACAAAGTCCGAGATGTATCAAGTCAGGCCTTTTAATCACTGCCTCCTCCGCCCGCCCAACACCCCCCTCACCACTTGCCGGCTTTTCTGGCCAATTGGCATCTACAGCAATCGGCCTGACTCCATCCTGCAAACCCTTTCCTCTCCCAGAGTGAGGGCCTCGCCATTTGGGCGAGTCTGTCGCACGTTAGCCAAGAGCTTTCCCATCGCGAGCTTCCAGCCTTGCTGGCAGAAATCAGGCCAAAGTTTATTTGCTAATCTGTACCTCTCTGAGTGGGTGCTGTTTGGTAGACACGCTTGTAATGGACAGTAATAACGGGTAAATTAATGCTACAGCAGCCTGGCAAAACAATCCAGTTGGAAACAGGTTTTAATGGTTGCAAGAATAAACACAGAGGTCTTGCGGCACGTCACTACCTCTAGGCCAGAAACCAGGGGTTCAAGCTCCACCTCAGGACCAGTTGTTTATAATGTTACCTCCAAAACAGGGTAGCTGTTAGATTGAGTGTATCTCCAGTACCCATGGAGTTAGGCAGTAAGAGTGACAGGGTCTCCTGGTCAGCTGACCTGCAGCAGACAGTGACAAACCAACGCAACACTTCACCCATCAGTGTAGACCAACCTGAAAATAAGAACAGATCGACAAGGAGAAGAATAGGTTGCTCATCCTGGAGTCATAGAGGTCTACAGCATGGGAACTGGCCCTTTGGCCCAACTTGCCCATGCCGTCCAGTTTTCACGATTTAAACTAGTCCCATTTGCCGGTGTTTGATCCATATCCCTTCATACCGATCCCATCCATGTACCTGTCTAAATGTTTCTTAAATGATAAAATTGTACTTATCTCCATTACCTCTGGCAGCCCATTCCAGACACTCCCCACCCTCTGTGTGAAAAAATTGCCCCTCTGGACCTTTTTGTATCTTTCCCCTCTCACCTTAAACCTGTGCCCTCTAATTTTAGACTCCCCTACCCTGGGGAAAAGCTACTGGCTATCTACCTTATCTATGCCTCTCATGATTTTATAGACCTCTGTAAGGTTGCCCCTCAGTCTCCTACCCTCCGGGAAAAAAGTCCCAGCCTATCCAGCGTCTCCTCATAACTCAAACCTTCCATGTCCAGGTAGCATCCCAGTAAATCTTTTCTGAACTCTTTCTGGTTCAATAATATCCTCTCAGTAGTAGGGCGACCAGAACTGCATACACAATAGAATATTGTTCCGGAATTACTTGTTGCGTTACAAAGTCAAGCAACTGACCAATGATGAGGGAATCATGACAAGGTATTCACACAGCTCAGAGACACAGGTTCGTGTCACATTACTGGGAAAACAGGGATAAAATCTCCTGGTGCATCGGCCAAATGCCTCACTCAGTTAACACCCTCAATACAAGCTCTGTAAGTTATTTACCTCACTGCTGTTTGCAGAGATGTTGCTCCTGCTACCTTTACCATTCACTTAAGATAAATATTTTATTGAGTACTTGGAGATTTTTCCACATGTAATACAGGTGGTTGCACATTATGTCTGGCAGATTTATAGCTTAAGTGCCTTTCTTTCATGTATTATACCCAACAGTGTGCACTGTGTCTCTGACAACTGAAGACAGCACCAGTCTTGATAGACTAGTATTAATTAGCCCAAAGGAAAGGCTTTTTTATCTATTCATTTGTGGGATGTGGGCGTCGCTAGCTGACCAGCATTTCTTGCCCATCCCTAGATGCCCTTGAGAAGGTGGGGGTGAGCTGCCTTCAGGAACCGCTGCAGTCCGTGTGCTGTAGATGGACCCTCAATGCCCTTAGGGAGGGAATTCCAGGATTTTGACCCAGCAACAGTGAAGGAACGGCATTTCCAAGTCAGGATGGTGAGTGGCTTGGAGGGGAACTTGAAGGTGGTGGTGTTCCCATATGTCTATTGCCCTTCTAGATGGAAATGGTGGTGTGTTTGGAAGCTGCTGTCTGAGGATGTTGGTGAATTTGAGAAATGTGTTGTTGTTTAATACCACGAGCATGGGTTCTGCACAGCTTCACAATACAAACCTGATTCTTAAAAGCCTTCTTTTTACACACAGATTGCCAAGCATGCCCAGGTGAGTTGGGGGGTCAGAGTCTGGCACTATGGTTGTGAATGAAAGACTTGCATTCCCTTCAAAGCAAGACCCTGAAAGTCAGGAGATCAGAACGAAGGGACCCTACCCACTGAAGGTGGGGTGCAGGAGATGGCAGAAATCAGACCACGTACCCAGGGACTGAGAGACACTGGAGGGCGGGAATGGTGTGTCCATCACCAGCATAACCAGGAGTGTGGGGGACTGGGGCCCTCAGTCCCAAATCTCTCCAGAGTGTTCACCCTCACACTCTTGAGTGTGCATGTCCCAAATAAACTAGAAGAGCTGGGGGACCTATCCTTGTCCCTCTGTTCAACGGTGTGCAGGATTTCCCAGCAAGCTTACAGCGATGGAAGGGAATTCAATTCCACCCACACCCACACACAGACACCCACCGACACACACACACACCCCATACCCACACCCACACACACACACACACACACACACACACACACACACACACACCCCATACCCACACCCACACACCCACCGACACACACACACACACACACACACATCCATACCCACATACACATACACCAGGTCATTCACAGCTCCTATAACCAGTGAGGCCTTAAGACAGTCGAAAGGGACGGAACTCCACATCCCCAGTACTCACGTCCACCCGATCTGGAGATGTGAAACCCAAACAGTGCCCCTGCTGGTTTGGAGAGTTCAAGAATGAAGCTGGCATCAGCAAATGTCTGTGTCACTTGGCCAACAAGCGTCGGGTGTCTGGCTGGAGCAAGGTCTCCTCCATGGAGAGCTGTCACTGGGCTGCGGCCAGGAGGCTGGGCCTCACTGTCAACAAGAAACAGAAGACATTCGAACAAAGCACACACATGGCATGTCACCAGCACATAGGTCTCTACTGTCCCATGGAGACTACCATCTACCACCACCTCGTGCCACCCCACAAAACACAGCAACAGCTTGTTGTCAGACAGACCCACATAGTGGAACCATTTTTACAGCAGTGATAGGAGCACTGGGACCCACAGCAGCATGGCTATAGCACTCCCTGTAGTGGGCAGCGAAGTAGGTTACCTCACAGTACAACAGGACCTTGATCAGATGGGCCAATGGGCCAAGGAGCGGAAGGCGGAGTACAATTTAGATAAATGTGAGGTGCTGTATTTTGGAAAGGCTAATCAGGGGAGGACTTGTACACTTAGTGCTAAGGTCCTGGGGAATGTTGCCGAACAAAGAGACCTTGGAGTGCGGGCTCATAGTTCCTTCAAAGTGGAGTCTCAGGCAGACAGGATGGCGAAGAATACGTTTGGTATGCTTGCCTTTATGGGTCAGTGCAGGAATTGGGACATCATACTGTGGCTGTACAGGACACTGGACAGGCCACTTTTAGAACAGTGGTTGCCTTCTGGTCGCCTTTCTGTAGGAAGGACGTTGTTAAACTTGAAAGATTATAGAAAAGATTTACAAGGATGTCGCAGGGAAAGGCTGAATAGGCTGGGGCCTATTTTACCTGCAGCATCGGAGGCTTATATAAGTTTAAAAATCATGAAGGGCATGGACAGGGTGAGTAGAAAAGGTCTTTTCCCCAGGGTAGGGGAGTCCAAAACCAGAGGACGTAGGTTTAAGGTGAGAGGGGAAAGATTTAAAAGGGACCTCAGGGATAACGTTTTCACACAGATGGTCGTGCATGTATGGAACAAGCTGCCAGAGAATCCGGATGGGTATATGAACAGGAAGGGTTTAGAAGAATATGGGCAAATGCTGGCAAATGGGACAGGGTCAGATTGGGATGTCTGGTTGGCTTGGATGAGTTGGACCAAACAGTCTGTTTCCATGCTGTATGACTCTATGACCTGAGCCCTTCCTTTGGGATCTCAAGGGAACGACATGAAAGATCTGACAGATGATCAAATGCTCCCATGCCCTAGCGAGGTTAACAGTAACAACTGCTCAAATCAATCGACGGAGATAGTGGAGCAATGTAAACCCACCTGCGAGGTAATACAGCTTAGGCTTTGACGAGTTACCCGTCCAGAACATATCATTCCGGCTGAGGGTGCAGTGCAGTAGTGAGGGAGTGCCACACTGTCGGAGGGTCAGTACTGAGTGCCACACTGTCGGAGGGTCAGTACTGAGGGAGTGCTGCACTGTTGGACGGTCAGTACTGAGGGAGTGCCGCACTGTCAGAAGATCAGTACTGAGGGAGTGCCGCACTGTCGGAGGGTCAGTGCTGAGGGAGTGCCGCACTGTCGGAGCGTCAGTACTGAAGGAGTGCCGCACTGTCAGAGGGTCAGAACTGAGGGAGCATCGCACTGTCGGAGGATCAGTACTGAGGGAGCGCCGCACTGTCGGAGGGTCAGTACTGAGGGAGCGCCGCACTGTCGGAGGGTCAGTACTGAGGTAATGCTGCACTGTCGGAGGGTCAGTACTGACGGAGCGCCACACTGTCGGAGGGTCAGTGGTGTTGGAGCGCTGCACTGTCAAAGGGAGCGTCATTCAGACAAGACAATCTGATGTCTGCCCTCTCAGGGGGCTGTAAGAGATCCCGCGGCACCATGAGACGAAAAGCACTTGGTGTTTCCTGGGCAACACTTTTGCCTCACCCAGCTTTGCTGGCCGCATACAGCACTGGAGTGAAATTCTCAGCTGTTGGCACTAATCCAGGCACTCAACTCTAGCATCACCCCCACACCCACCCCTCCCCACCCTTGCAGCTGGATGTTTAAATCTCTGGATGGGAAGCAGGACAGTTTTCCCCTGTGCATTGACCAATACTTATACCTCAACTGAGGGACTTATCATGTTAGTTACAGGAGCTTGCTGTGAGCAAAATTATTGTCGGTATTCCACACATCTCAAACATCTCAGTTCAATTGCTTCCCACCCCAATCTCTAAACCAATGGTTAAAGATCCCTAGTCTGTGTAACCTGTCCTAAAACTGTACTTCTTCTGGGAATCACATATTTATGGTATGTCCCCAGTCCTGTATAGAATACATTGGTGGGGCTTGCTGTCTTATTGTGTGTAGGATCTCTGCTGATACTTTTAGAATCCAAGGTGCTTTCCATGAGCGCTCTTCACCCACAACCTTAACTCTTAGGGCCCTCTTGTGGTACAGTGGTAGTGCCAAGTCCCACCTGGTCCAGAGGTGTGTCATAACATCTTTGAACGCGTTGATTAGAAAATATCTTTTACGCTCAAGTGAGACATCTAATGCCAATTCTGAGCTAAAATCCCCACACCTCAACAATGCGACTCTCGTCTGGTTTTAATACTGAAATCTGCAGAGTGGGAACTGAACCCAGGAACGCCTGACTGATGGGTTAGAGTGTTATTACTAAACCATGGTTGATACCGTTGCCCTGAATCACTCCGGAGAATGGTAATTAATCACAGGCCCCATCAAACTGCCAGCCCTGGAAATACCGGGGCAAAACATCCCCCTTTAACTCATCTTGTGTTCTTCCAAATCGAGCAGTATTCATTTCCAAGTATTACTGGGCTTATTTTAAACCGGTTTTACCCTCTGGGTAAGCAAATGCACCTCAGCTTAAAACTAAAAATCAATTCTCTCTCTGTCAATAACCTGCTAACTCACTGTCTACACTCAAAGGGGGAGCTACAGCCCATCACTGCTATCGAAAAGAGCAGCCAAGGGGTGAATTGGTGGCAGGGTAACAGTGGGTGGTGTCAAGGACAGGGGCCTGGAGGGATGACAGTAAATGAAATGACTGGCTAGACAAGGGGCGGCACGGTGGCTCAGTGGTTAGCACTGCTGCCTCACAGCGCCAGGGACCCGGGTTCGATTCCAGCCTTGGGTGTCTGTCTGTCTGTGTGGAGTTTGCACATTCTCCCCATGCCTGCGTGGGTTTGCTCCAGTTTCCTCCCACAGTCCAAAGATGTGCCAGTTAGGTGGATTGGCCATGCTAAATTGCCTGTAGTGTTCAGGGCAGTGTCGGTTCGGTGGGTTGTTGGGTGGGATGCTCTGAGGTTCGGTGTGGACTTGTTGGGCCGAAGGGCCTGTTTCCACACTGTTGTGATTCTGTGAAGGCTGGAATGTGGCAGATTCAACCTCAGCAGTCTGGAGGTGGGCCATGGGGGAACCACCTTCAGACTTGGGCTCCAAACAGCCTGGCACATGACTCTGCACCGGGCTCTGAGGGCAACAAGGGCCAGTCAAACTTACCTCCCTAGAGTAGAGGTCTCAACACATGCAGTGATAGTTATAGAGTCATACAGCATGGAAACAGACCCTTCGGTCCAACCTGTCCATGCTAAACATAATGGCAAACTAAACTAGTCCCACCTGCCTGCATTTGGCCCATATCCCTCCAAACCTTTCTTATTCATGAACTTATCTAAGTGACTTTTAAATGTTGTAACTGTACCTTAATCCACCACTTCCTCAGGAAGTTCATTCCACATACGTACCATCCTCTGTGTAAAAAGGTTGTCCCTCATGTCTTCTCTAAATCTCTCTCCTCTCAGCTTCAAAATATGCCTTCTAGTCCTGAAATGCCCCACCCTAGGGAAAACAACACCTGCCATTTACCTTATCTGTACCCCTCATGATTTTATAAACCTCTATAACTTCATCCCTCAACCTCCAATGAGAAAAGTTCCAGCCTTTCTTTATAGCTTAAATCTTCCATACTTGGCAACAACTTGGTAAATCTCTTCCCAGGGAGCTGAACCACAAACTCTAGAGATTTTCCTCATCACACACTTCTGGAGCAAGTGGGACTTGAACCCAGGCCACCTGGTCCAGAGATAGGAACACTACCACTAAGCCACACAAGTTGTGTTGTATAGACTAGGAGATAACAAGCATGGGGCTGGATGAACACAGCAGGTCAAGCAGCATCATAGGAGCAGGAAAACTTGACGTTTCGGGCCTAAACCCTTCATCAGAAAATGATGAAGG